>WJFB01004094.1:0-11030 GCA_009870185.1 Pygmarrhopalites habei | reverse complement strand
GATGAAGGGATGTTGGACGGTGTGGCAGCCATGACAAAATTTGTTAACCTTGTATCCTCAGAACCAGAAATTTGCAAGGTATCCAAGATTATCCAAAAAATGAGAAGAAAAGTTGTAACATTATATTTTTTTTACAATACAGAAAAACAATGTGAACGTTGTTTCTTCGATTTTGTAGGTTCCTTTATGCATTGACTCGTCAAATTTTCAAGTAATTTTGGCTGGATTAAAGTGTACACAGGGCAAATGTATAGTCAATTCTATTTCCCTCAAAGAAGGTGAAGAGGATTTTATAGCCAAAGCAACAGTAGTCAAAAGATTTGGAGCTGCTGTTGTCGTGATGGCTTTTGATGAAGAGGGTCAGGTAAAGAGATATATATGAAGATTACACGTAAAAGCTTCCTTTACTAACTCACATACTGTAATAGTAGTAGGTTTGTACTTAATAAAATGTACTTTTTTTGAATGCGTAAATTCTTAGGCTACGGAAGTTGACCGCAAAGTTGAAATATGTCAACGATCCTACAATATTCTTGTCGACAGAGTTGGATTCAATCCAAATGATATCATTTTTGATCCCAATATTTTGACTTTGGGTACGGGGATGGAGGAACACAATGAATATGGAGTAAATTTTATAAAAGCCACGACAGAGATTAAGGTTCAAAACGATTCTTCCACATATTTACCGTAGCTATCATTTCACTGTATTATTTTGTGACGTAATGATTATTTTGTTGAACAGGCTAAATGTCCAGGTTGTCGCATCAGTGGTGGAGTGTCAAACATTTCTTTTTCATTTCGTGGAAATGACCTTGTTCGTGAAGCCATGCACTCTGTATTTCTTTACCATGCTATCAAGGTACAATACATTGTAAGAAATAAAGATATTCTTTAACATGCAGTCATTCTTAAAGTGCTATAATCTTCAAATGTAGGCTGGAATGGATATGGGCATTGTGAATGCAGGAAATTTACCGGTCTACGATGAAATTGATCCAATCTTGAAAGAATTGTGTGAAGATATTGTGTGGAACAAGGATTCTGGGGTGAATAACATTTGATATTTTTTTTGCTTTAATAATTTTACGAAAACTTGTTTATTATAGATTACATATTTCAAAATAGGCTACAGAGAAACTTCTTGAATATGCTCAACAAAGTAAGAAAAAGGATAAAAAGGAAGAAAAGGAAGCTGAATGGCGTTCCAAGGATGTTCGTGAACGACTTAGCTATGCACTTGTGAAAGTAAAAAAGACCAATTTTTTTTCTTCATTCACTAAAGTGGTTCAAATATACAACATTGTATTCATAAAGTAAACTTGTTTGTAGGGTACTGATAGTCATATAGTAGAAGACGTAGAGGAAGCTCGTGGTTTGTATCCGCATCCATTGAATGTAATCGAGGGACCTTTAATGGATGGAATGGGACAAGTTGGTGAACTATTTGGTTCTGGAAAAATGTTTCTTCCTCAAGTAATCAAATCTGCAAGAGTCATGAAGAAAGCCGTTGCCTATTTGATTCCTTTTATCGAGTTGGCCAATATATCATCTACTCAAGAATCTCATAACGCTGGGACTGTTATACTTGCCACGGTTAAAGGTGATGTACATGATATTGGGAAAAATATTGTTGGCGTTGTTTTGGGTTGTAACAATTTCCGTGTCATCGATCTGGGCGTGATGTGTCCCACTCATAAAATCCTCGAGACGGCAATTCAAGAAAAAGCTGGTGAGAATCTATTTTCAAAACTATGTACTTTTAGTTCAAACTAAGTATTTAATAAGCATAGTTTCAAAATTTCTTTCTTTTCTCTGTAGATATTATTGGTCTCTCTGGTCTTATCACTCCATCATTGGATGAAATGATTTATGTTGCAAAGGAAATGGAACGACTCAACTTCAAATTACCTTTACTAATTGGAGGAGCGACAACATCCAAGCAGCACACTGCCGTCAAAATAGCTCCAAGATACTCTGAACCAGTTGTTCATGTTTTAGATGCTTCCAAAAGTGTTCTAGTGGTACTTTACCTATGCATATTTTTAGGAAACATAAAAATTAGCCTATTTTTGGAAAGATCTTAGAGTTTGGTTAATCAAAACAATATTTTGAAAATATCATCTTTACAGTGCTCAGCTCTGTTAGATAAGGCCAATAGAGAAGTATTGATGGATGACATTAATGAGGAGTATGAGGAAATTCGAGAGGATCACTATGAGAATTTACGTGATAAGAAATACGTGACATTGGAAAAGGCTCGAGAGAAAAAACTTGATTTGGATTGGAACAACGATTTTACACCAAAAAGACCAACTCTTTTGGGAACTCAAATATTCAAAAATTACGATTTGGAAAAATTGGTCGAATTTATCGACTGGAAACCATTTTTTGATGTTTGGCAAATCCGAGGAAAGTACCCTAATCGTGGGTATCCAAAATTGTTTCAAGATCCGGACGTTGGTAATATTCCATTAGCCATGGCTTGAACACCTGTTGTATTGCATAATTTCCAATTAAATTAAATTCCTTGTGTAAATTACTCTTAAGGGGCGGAAGCTAAAAAATTGTTCTCGGAAGCTCAGCAGATGTTAAGGAAAATAATGGATGACAAATTGATCCGTGCGAATGGTGTCGTAGCTTTTTACCCAGCAAATAGTAAAGGTGATGACATTCTACTATATGCACCTGAAAGTAGTGGCAACGGGTCAGTTTGATTTACTCGTATCATTTGCAATTATTGTATATATTTTAATTTTTTTGCATTTTAAAAAAGTAATTTAATATGCACGTAATACTGTGGGAGTGTTGTGCTTTTGGATCAAATAATATTGGTTTTCATTTGTTTTTATTCGGTTCAGGTCAGAACCTATCGCTGTTCTCCATGGTTTGAGACAGCAGGTAAGTTTTCTGAACTGACTCACCTTTTTGTCATTTCATATAACTCTGTTTCAAAATTACATGGTCTTAATTCTCAATTCTTTAGGCGGTCAAAGATGGAGGAGAAACAAACTACCTATGCATGTCAGATTTTGTAGCTCCTGTAGAGTCTGGATTGACTGATTATGTTGGAATGTTTGCTGTTTCTGCTGGATTTGGATGTGCTGATCTTGTTGCCAAGTAAAAAAAAGTTTTGCTACAAATTCACATACTCAAATTAGAGACTCGAGGATAATTAAAATTGTTTCCTTTCTTGTCTTGTAGGTTTAAAAAAGAGCTAGATGACTACAATGTTATCATGGTTGAGGCGTTAGCAGACAGGCTTGCTGGTATTTGTTCATATTGCATTTAGTAAATAGAGAGTTAACCTGGTTTTCATTTTAGAATAATGTGTGTAACAACATTTAATTTACAGAGGCGTTTGCAGAAGAGCTGCATCTTCGCGTGCGTAAAGAACTATGGGCATACAATAGAGATGAAGAGTTGGAGGCTGGTGATTTGCATCGAATTAAATATCAAGTATGGGAAATTAGTTTAAAATCTGATATGTTTTCCACCTAAAGAGATATTTTGCAAAATGTAATTTCAAATTTGGAAATTTTAGGGAATTCGTCCCGCCCCAGGGTATCCCAGTCAGCCAGATCACACGGAGAAAAACACCATGTGGTCAGTGATGAATGTAGAAAGTGAAACTGGAATTATTCTGACGGATTCATTGGCCATGAGCCCAGCAGCATCTGTGTGTGGATTATATTTTAATCATCCTCAGTCATCCTATTTCTCTGTTGGAAAAATACAAGAGGATCAAGTAAGTATACAAAATGTTACTTTGTAAATCTACTAGATAGAGGTGTGGTGAGTTATTGGATCTAGTTATTTTTGGACTCGATAGTAAATGAACATTAATGTCCATTCACTAATTTAGCGAATTAATATTTTCAAATGTTTTTCACAGATAATTGACTATGCTCAAAGAAAAGGACAGAGCGTCTCTGAAGTTGAAAAGTGGTTGAGCATTAATCTTGCTTATGATACAGAGAATGATGAAACCAAAAATTAAATCAATGCATACTAAAGGCATGTACACATTTCATGACAATGCTCTTTTAAAAATTTTAAATTTCCAAGTCACTAATTTTATTTTGAAGTAGGATAATGTGAATAAATTCCTCATTTATTTTATGAAAAGTCAAAGTGTCTCAACTCAATCATGTTGTTAAATGTTAATATTATGTATATATATAAATATATTAGTTGATGAAATTGTGTGATGGAGTTTCTTATCAAGTCAATAAAGTTGGTCGTGATATATAAAACAAATCCTGAACGTTCTGGCCTTTAAAATAAATACTTTGTTGTTTTAGTGCTTGAAGTTCGTATTGTTGTATGACAAATGTAATACAAATGTACTACATCTTGCCCTATTTGAACCTCTTTTAAGTACTTATCTAAATGAAAATTCACCTTCATTTAAAACTGTGGAATTTCCTCACCAGGATAGTCTATCCTGGATAGAGTAGCATACAGATAGTCTATATATTTTTGTTCCATAAGATTCCTTTGTCAAATGATCTGGACTCGGTATTTTTAAAATTTCTGTCTCAACTCACAACTAAATGAGAGAGGATGATTGTAATAGTTGTGTTACTAAATATTTAAGTGCTTTACTTATTTACTTACCATTTCAAACTTTTCCCAAAGTTCCCCTTCCCCTTATGAATATGAAATTAAATAAGAATTAAACCAAATGTCGAATCATCATATCAATTGCACCTAAACGTCATCAAAATGAGTACTTATCTGGGATGTACAAAATTCATTGGAGACGAACAAAGGTATTTACCAAGAGAGAAAAACTCGAAAGAACTCAATTTATGAAGCAAACAGAAAAATTGTTGTCTGCAAAGTTGGTCCATGACGGAATTTGGGGCAAAGCGAGTAGGCTCTGATTGGATATATTTGCACGGCCTCACACTCACACACACACTCCTCAGAGTGCTTTGCTAAGGGAAACAACATACATTCTTTTCCATCTCCGGACTTTTAAAATTTATGAAAATATAGTTCCATTCGATGGCCCTTTTGGGTCATTTTAGAGGCTGTGACTCTGGAAGTGAATTTGTGTACTGTCCAAAACTTGTTTAAACATAATTACATAGTAAATAGTGTGTAAACCCATTGTGAATATTATTCTGAAGGATCGCAAGGATATCAAAGATACCAATGTTGATTTTCTGCATTTTATTGTGTTCAAGTTCTGTGATCAAAATTGTAAGTATTTACTTCTGAGGAAGTAAGGTGGTAACGAGGACGGCAGAGACTGTAGAATTTTACTGTAAACAAGTGGAAATTCATTACTTACTTTGTTGGTTGTCACTAGTCGAGTGTTTCTCATTTCGAATGTAACTATTTTTTGTTATATTTGAGACTTGTTTGTAATCGGCAAAAATGACTGGAGACGAACATAATGAAGTGGGCCCGGAAGCAGGGACTACTGTTCCTGTCCAACAATTTGTTTTACTGGCTAAAGCCGTCAAAGGTGCCCGTGCGGCTGAAATAATTCATCGGGCTTTAGATGCACCAGGAATTTATCTATTTCGGGAATTTATGGATTTGCCTAATATAAAAGAGGTACAAATTTTTTTACAAACATGTATTGCTTCACGTGTACGTGCGTGTGTGAATACATAATAGATAATTTTATATTATTAATATTTTGATGAATTGCAGCTAGCAGAAGGTGAACATGCAATGTTTTGGAATCTTTTAAATATATTTGCTTTTGGAACCTACAAAGACTACGTCCAAGCAGAGAATGACCTTCCTCCTCTGAGTGTTAATCAGAAAAAGAAATTACAGCAATTGACAATTATCTCATTGTCAGAACAAGACAAGTGTATACCGTACAAAATATTGTTAGAAGAGCTCGACATATCGGATCAACGTGAATTAGAGGGTATCATACTTGAAGCCATTTACGCAGGTTAGTTATAAATTTTATATTTTTTTCTGTTTGCACTTTGAAATTATTGTAGTTTAATTGTAGTACGTTTAAGGGATGAAAGAGCAAAGAGAAATAGTAATTTGTGACTTTGTTTTCTCTTTCCCCATATATATCTTTGTTTAGAAATTATTCGAGGCAAGTTGGACCAGAGTCAAAGTCTATTGGAAGTGGAGAAAACAATTGGTCGTGACACTCGACCAGAAACAACTACTACAATTACTGCTATTATTGAAAACCCTTCAGAGTCCTGGTGCTCAGTTGTACGAAGTGTAAGTCCTGTATTTCACCTGCCACCTCCAGTACTAGAAGATGAGACAGAAACAGAAAATATATCTGGGAATGAGGAAGTGATGCAAAACAATTCTGATGGGATCCCTGTCATCACAAAAGTTGAAGATGAGTCATCAAAGGTGGATGGGAATGGTGACATTGTTTTTTGTCGATGTTGTGGGTGCTTTGGTCTATCTAAGTAAGTACACTATTTAATTTATTTTGATTCATTGCAGAGAAATTAAATTTATCAGGTATGTACCTATAATTAACTATGCAATGTTCGTCTTGTTTTCCAGTGAGTTTTTCGAACAAGTATATTGTACGAGAGCATGCAGTCATAGCTACGACCTTCATATGAGTAAAGGACCAGATGGAAAATTCAGAAAACCTATTACACCCGTCTTGAATAAGAAACCAAAATTGTCTATTATGCCTGATACAAATCACAGTACTGAGATGGGTACTACCAACAACTGTGAACCAATTATTGAGTCTGATTCTTTCCCAGAAACTGAGAACTTCCTACCAAATAATAATAGTAGTATACAAAAGAAACAATCCACTACAGTAAAGAAGTCATCAGAAAGTAAATCATTTGTTGATGGTAATGGAAAATTAAAGGGGGGTAGCAATAAACCAACAAATGGAGTCATCAATAGTAATACTACGAATAATAAAAAAGGTGTAAAAAGAAAAGCAGATGTGCCATCAAAAGAATTCCCTGTTCCTACAATTCAGCAAAGAGATATGGACATTAGCCCAAGTAAAGCTCTTGATTTGACTAGAACAAAATCTGATGATACTCAGTTGAGAGGGAGTGCACCAAGGAGCCCTGACATGGTTCTACGAACATTTGGTAGCAGTGGAACTTCTGTTCGAGGTATTCAACGTACAAAAAGCCTAGAGTTACCTGGTATCAAAGTGTTTGCTGGGAATAAGAGCACTGCATTCTATAGCAAAGATCGCAAACGAAACTTTCCTCAAGTCCTCAGTAGAAGAATGCCAGTGAAAGCATCAAATGTGTCAGGTATCAAGGAGAAAAAATCATTTCTTTCTAAGAGGGAATACTAAGAAAGTTTGTTTAATATGTGTCTGTGCTTTATTTTAAAACTTCTTTAAATAAAATATATATTATTTGACTTTGATTTTTATTATTACAGAGAGAAGAATGACTGAAAGTGTAGGTGGGAATGACACTCCTGAAATGACTGACACCTCAGGTCGAACACCAAATAATGGAGATTTTGACTGGCAAAAGTATTTAGCAGAGACGAAAGGAAAATCTGTTCCTCATCGTTTATTCCGTTATCCAGCCATGCCCCCTAAAAATCCCTTTAGGTGATCATTTTTACTTTTTTTTTAAATAACAAGACAATTATATCTTTGCAACATTACAAAAATTTACTCTGTTGTCACACTAAATTTTGATTCTTTTTTCAGAGTTGGAATGCTCTTGGAATCAATAGACCCGCAACATCAAAGTCTCATTTGTGTTGTACGAGTTGTGGAGATACAAGGGTATCGGTTACGGTTACGGTTCCAAGGGTTTTCTGAGGCCTACGATTATTGGGTGAATGCTGATTCACTTGACATATTTTATCCAGGATGGTAAGACTTTATGTTTACTGGTTACTGATTATTAGTATTATTAGATAATCTATCCAGACGGCAGAGCCCATATCAAATAAATCAATTCATTCATTATTATTAGATACATAAATTAGAAAAATATTTTTATGAACTTTAGTAATTTTAGAAATATTTTTTTTGATGAATTGAAGGTGTGAAGAGAATAACTTGGATTTGGAACCTCCAGCTGGAGTACCTAGTCCATTCAATTGGCATACATACATTGTAGAGACTCAAGCCGACGTCGCACCACGTAATATATTTGCTGTTGCAAAAGAAGACTTTCCACGTCCAGGGGAACTTGGTGTGAACGTTGCAATGAAATTGGAGGCAGTTGACATCAGAAATCAAAATTTAGTATGTGTGGCTACGGTTGCAAAAGTCATGGGGGATCGAATTCTTGTTCACTTTGATTCTTGGGACTCTTTATATGATTACTGGACTGATCTAACATCTCCATTTATTCATCCTGTTGGTTGGTGTGAAAAGAATAATGTCAAGTTGATACCACCCAATTGTGAGTTTTAATTTCAGTATCTGAGTTTTTTACAAGACAAAAGTAGTATACAATACAAAATGTGTAAATAATATTCTCCAATGACCAGAGATCTTTTATCATCTTTTTTATTTCTGGATAGACTGCAAACCTGATTTTTCGTGGGAAAAATATCTTCGAGAAACTAACTCAGTAGCAATGCCAGCACGTCTTTTTCGGCCTTTACCTCCTGTTGGTTTTCGCAAGGGCTTCAAAATTGAATGTGTTGACAAGGTATGATGACAACAGTTGTGATACAACATACTAAGAACCACTGTTTTGTAAAATATTGAGAATTTATTACTAACATTTTTATTTTTTTACTTTCAATTAGCGTAATCCATTTTTAGTTCGGGTAGCAACGATTGCCGAAGTGGAAGATCATCAGTTGCAAATTCATTTTGATAATTGGCCACAATTGTACGACTATAAAGGTATGATGATTTTGCAATATGAAACAAACCAAATACTTGTGACTCAAATCTTTTGGTGCTTGATCTGGATATAATTTTATTATTGTAAATTAAATTAAATTAAAATCAAATTTATGACCATAGTTTACGAATTGTCTCCCGATATTCATCCTGTTGGCTGGTGTGCTCACACTGGACATCCTCTTCAACCACCTCCTCCGCCTGACGGACGATGGACTGGACCCTGCAATGTTTTCGGATGTTTAGGATTGGGCCACATGCGGGGGTTAGGAACCAATTCAGAGATAATTATGTCTTTAGAATTTTTTTACCCAAAATAATATTTTCCACATTTAATAGTAAGTTAAGTTAATTGAGTATTTCTGACAATTTTATTTGTAGGCCCAAGTTTCTCACCCATAATAGTGACAAATACTGCCCTTACGCTCTGCATAATTACAAAAAAGACTGGATTTTGGCTGATCGTTTGATTTTATTAGAACGAAGTATGCTTCACAATCATGGAGATTCCAGGTAAACAAATTCATAGATTTGTGTTGATGAATATTATTTTTCAAAGTTTGTAAATAAAATATTATTTTATTAGTTCTCTTCATAGCTCCAGCCTAGAACTGTCACAACAGACTCATGATAATAGCAGGGATACAGGTAAAGCTGATCAAGAGGGTGCAGCTCACAGTAGTAGTTCAGTAACCGGGAATGCAACTATCACTTCTGGAAAAGTTCAAACTATTAAACGGAAACGAAATTCAGTAACTTCAACATCTCCAGTTAAGAAGAGAAAAAGAGTTAATGGAAAGGCTAATGGTCCTCCAAATCATGTCAATCCAAATTCACGAGGTGATGATGACAAGAAAAATATTGAATTAGTCAGAGAAAATGTGAGCCAAACCATGGTTTTTGGAACAGTAGTTGAAGAACCTAAAATCAAGACAGAGCCTGAAATTAATGTGAAATTAGAAGGATATGAAACGAATGACCAACATGAAGTTAGTCAAATCAAAAACCCACTGCCACCACCAGACACTGAGCTCAAAACCACCGAAATAAAAATTGAGCCAAGTTCATTATTGGTTCAAAGTAGTTCACCACCATCATCAGTATCCTCATCAACTAATACTAATCTTACGACTTCCGTCCAAAATCAAACTGAACCAATTATACAACATGAAGATCCATTTCTACACAGTCATATTTCTCAGTCTTCATCTTCGTCAGGGTCAGTCACGAGTACATCACAATTTGATACTGGTGGTAGTCTTCCGAGTCAGTGTGGAGCAGAAGAGGACGAAGGATCTGAGGACAAACTAAGGCGAATCTCGTTACCGTCCACAAGTACCTCATCCGCAGTACCCACCTCAAATAACAATGAAACGGAATCCGAATTGCCATACAATTATGCTGTCAATTCCATGTCTCTGAAGGTACTTGTTGGAAATATTGATGAAAAAACGGTTTCTCAATGGGAAGAAATGAGACTTGCAGGTACATAATAAGGCGTTTATACACGTAACATATGCCATTACTAATGATTCTTTAGTTCAGTGCACACGACATTATTATTTATTTATGAATTTTTTTACAATCAATTTTAGAATTCATTGGAACAATTCCTGGATGTCAAACTATTGCAAATACTTTTATGGAACAGGTAAGTAATTTGAAATATTTGCTAAAATAAAAGTTTGGCATTATCTCGAATATGTAGATATTTCAAGTGATATGGTATCAGCACATAATTGAATTTTTTTCGTTTACAGTTGATTGACGGTGAATCATTTTTGATGCTGAGCCAACAAGACTTTATTAAAGTGATGGGTTTGAAATTAGGCCCAGCTATCAAACTATCCAACGTTATTCGGATGATAATTTCTAATACTAATGTAACGTCTACCTAGAAACCAAGTTGAAATAATCATGTACTTTTATTTTTGATTGGCGTCCTTCCTGCGCGTAGCACTGCTTGATAACTCGTACCTTCATGTAGGAATAATGCAAGTACTAAATTTTATTTCAATTTACTGAGGTAATGTATTAATTTTCTACATCATCATCAAAAAATCTTTATAGCTATAACTTTTACAATACGAAAAGAAATCGCTCATGATTTTGTATGCTATAAAGAGATGACAGAAATTATCAAGTGACTTTAAAACAATTTTCGAATATTTCTTTTTAAAGCTTTGATTATCTTAAACGTTCAATATAAATTTGT
>WJFB01004093.1:0-11030 GCA_009870185.1 Pygmarrhopalites habei | reverse complement strand
TGGGTAAGATATTAATTTTTTAAGTGAGAAAATTTTACTGCAGTTCAAGGAGTAATGTAAATAATTTAAGTATTTTTGTTGAATGCAGACAAAGAAGCAACTGAAAAGTGTTCAGCACTACTGAGTTTCTTGAAGGACTGCCAGTCGCAGATCATTGATGAGAATTTTGTGAAGAAATATGTGAATGAACACATTACCAACAAAGTCATTCCTACTGAATGTTTCGTGAGGTATTTTAGAATTATAAGCAAAAACTACTTAGTATACATGAATGATTGATGATATTTAAATTCCCATAAAAATTAACTCACACATGCTTACTTGGTTCTAGGACGGTGTATCAACATTTGTACAGCAATTTTGTCAACAGGACACCAAGAGCTATTGTGCGAGTTTGGTGTTTAAATTTGTCTACCTGTGTCCGTGTGCTCAAAAAATTATTTCCAGAATACAGAGACTTGGACGAGAGTGTGATTTCATATTTTTCCAACAATGTTATTCCGAACGTGGCCTACCCCTTTGAAGTGAGTCTTTTAAGAATTTAATACCATTTGCACACATTTACAACATACAGTATGCCTCGTCAAATAACACTGGCATTGGTGTGGTCTTTTTTATTTCCAGTACAATGACAAATTGTGTAGACTTGGAGTGTACTATGGGATATTGTGTCATGAATTCAAGAATCGGAATGGTGCCCGAAAAATGATCATCTCAGCTTTAAGGAATCGTCAACCACAAGCTCTAGCGTTAGCCTTGGGTTTACTTCGTGTTTATCCTGTTTTTAATTATGTAGATTCATTCGGTAAGTTTCCTTAAACGGATTCATAGTTACTTCATTGCCAGGTCAGATTTACATTGTCATTAAGTACAAATGTACAAAATTGTATTTATTTGCTTTTTTTCAGGAGGATGTACGTTTGTTGACAAGGCATTGTTGTATCTTTTGTCAAATCCACCTAAATATTACAACTCAAGATATTTTGTCAACGTCAGAAAACTTATCCTCAAAGGGTTCTCGTTCAAAGTTCCTGTACTAAAGTTGCCACCCTATTTTAAGCTAATGTGGAGATATTTTAAAGGTACACTCGTATAATTTTGATTACTAGTAGTCATTCCATTTTTGAGAAAAATGTCGAAAAAAGATCAAATGATTATTTGTAATAACATTTCATTGTAGGTTTGGAGGTACAAGCCAAAATTGATGAAGGGGCACAAGTACTTCTTCTTCTTCTTTTAACATGTGATTGGAAGGATGCCCTAGAAAGTATAGAGATTACTTTCAGTAGTGTATTAAAAGAATGGAAAAAGGGAGCTCTTCTTGACGTTATTTTTGCCTCCTATTTAAATATCATAGGTAAGTGTTCCTTTGATTAGGTAGTAATATAGTCTTCTAAAAAAATTTTGAAGGAGAAATTTTGATATTATGATGTTCATGTTTGTTGTATTTTGTCATGTGAAATAGTATCAGCCTGTGAGTTTACTACACATGTGGAACCCAACTCTCCCGGATTCATTCCCATAAAAGATATAATGGATTCAGTGAATTCGTTAGATAAAAGTTCAAGTAAGTGAATTAAAATGAATAGTCAATGACTTGGAAAGGTTGTGAAATTATTTCATTTTTTTACTTTGGTATATACTTAGTGACACCTTATTTGGCAAATTCAATTACAACTGGGCTGAGGAAGATTGGTGAACTTGTCATTCGCGGACCCAAGATTTGTGATACCTTACCATATAGAACAGGAAGTCGAGAAAATGAGTGGCGTAAAAAAGTCAACTATATCAATCAGAAAACAAAAAGAATGAAAGAAGCAAAGCGGCTAGAAGAGCAAAGAGAAGAGAAAAAGAAAGAAACAGCAGCAAACAGAGGTAAAGAAAAGAAACCGTCCAAGAAGAAACACAAGAGGAAAACCAAGAAGAAGGTGTCTCCTGTATCAAGTTCTGAAGAATTGAGACAGAACTCTTCATGAAACTTTTATATCATATTTAAAATTTGTAAGTACATTCGACATGGTCGAAGAATTTCCCCATTTAATCAGTCCTTTTTAGTACGTTGTGTCTTTTAGATGTACATTGAGTAATTTTACGAGTATTTTAGTACAAATTTTGCTGTACATTTGTAAATTATATGTTGAACATTGATGAAAGACATTTTAAGACATTATGATTAAATAATTTTACCTCAGAAGTACACACAACAGTTGGGAATTTCTTAAAAAATCATATTCAGCATCGAGCATCAACTTTTTGCGGGAACTTTGACCTCAAATATTTTGGACAATGTCAATTTGGAGAAATATTTCTAGTGATTGATGACACCAACGGACGAACAAATTCAGCACCTGAATTATAATACTGTAGATTTTTCTTCTGAAGTGTTCATGGATGGGGAGTCTCAGGATGATGATATTACCGACTTGAGCCAGCAGTTCCACAACACCGTTCGAGAAAATATCGTAAATGAAAAATAACTTTGCATTAATAAATTAAATAAATTGACTTACTTTGAGTGGAAATGACGCCTTATACTGAAACTTTACAATGATCAAGAAATGTGTGATTTGTATTTGTTGCAGATTTTTATGATATTCTTCTTGACACTGGTTGTCTGTAGCTGGGGAATCATTGGCGGATTCTTGAAGAAAAAGGACAGACCTCCTGATGACGATGATGAATCCGAATCTGTTGTCTATGGAATATGGTAATCCCCTACTTTTATTTATAAATTAAATAAATATTGGACAGTACAGACATTTACCTTATTATTATTTTTGTACTTAGCTTTTGGATATGCGTCTTCTCCCTATCAATATCGATGGGTGCAGCCCTTTTGCTTCCAATGTCGGTCATTGCCAATGAAGTTTTGCTGTTGTATCCAAGAACATACTATATCCAGTGGCTCAACGATTTGCTCATCCAAGGACTGTGGAATCTAATTTTTCTATTTGCCAACATATCCTTATTTTTTCTTCTACCTTTTGCTTATTTCTTTATCGAATCCGAAGGCTTCTCTGGTCAGAAAAAGGTGATAAAAAGAGAACATGTGTATAAAGTATTTTACCCTCAGCTATTTGTCAAATTAAATTTGATCCTTTTTTTTGTTTTAGGGAGTCTCTTCCAAAATTAAAGAAGCCGGTGAGTATTAACATTGTTTAAAATTATAAAATTGTATATCAGAAAATTTGATGTGTGTAATACTTAGTCTTAGAAATATTCCAATAGTACAATTTTAAAATTTTACTCTATTTACAGTCGTTGTTCTCATTTTGGCTGCTTTCACTGTATGGGGAATGGCGTATATCCTAGCACTTGTTTTGACTCCAGAACGTACTAACTTCAAATTTGATTTCAATTTGTTCGTGAATCAACTGCCATTCATCTACTCTTGTATCTCTTTTTTCGGAGTGTTATTACTATTGGGTAAGTAGCTGTTGTCACAATAATATTTTAAGCTGTACTTTGTTCTTGAGAGGATTACAATTTTCTGAATTTTCATTAATAAACTTATCGTTAATGGATTTTTCCAGTCTGCACTCCAACAGGGTCTGCTCATCTGTTTACTGTTCTCAGTCAATTTATAGTAGGACCCCAATTTATTCGTAATATTGATGAAGAGTATACAGTAGCCACACTAGAAGTCGAATACCTTAAAAATGAAATGAAAACCCGGAATGGACAAATGAACGGCGATTCGAATCGAGGTAGGTTAAATCAATTCATTATGTATGTAAGTACGCCAGTAGGTGAGTGATGAAGGAGAGTCGTTACAGTAATTTCATTTTTTATTATGCAATAGGTGGAGAGTTTCAAAGAAAACTAGGCAATATGATGGGTGTTATGCGAACTCCTTCAAATATGCAATTAGTAAAGGAGGAATTGGAGCAGCTAGAGCAAAAAGTGATTGACTTGGGTAAATAATAATAACAGGAATAATTGAAATTCATATTCAAAAGTTCAATCCGTGTCAATTTGACACTGTCAAATAATTCTCTGATGGTTTTGAATATTCTTTCTTTTAGAAAACTTAAAAAAATCGTCAAGGTGGACAAAAAATTTTATTTATCCTTGTGCGTACGTATTTCTTCTAGTCCTGACGGGTATAATTTTTCCCCATTAAATATCAAATTATAAAAATTAAAGTTGTCTATATATATAGTAATGGTGTACCAATTCATATTTCCTTGTCTACTATCCAGTATTCACAGTTCTTTTAGTCGTCCTGAACACAGTGCAACTGTTATTTGGTGTGAAGGTCTTACCCGTCCATGCACAGCCATTTACATTGGGACTTTCCTCGATGTCTGTCCTTGGAACGTGGGGAGCCGCACTGGAAGTCATTATAATTTTTCATTTAATGACAACCTCCATCATTGGATTGTACAATTTACCAGGGATCAAGAAATACCGTCCCAAGTACAATGATTCACCAATTTCCCAGTAAGGTTTTTTTGTAATTTTACCCATATAGCAAAATTGTGTCGATCAATTAAATTGCAAAATAATAACGACAATTCTTTATTATTTGCAGTATCATTTATAATTGTGGTTATGTCCTCGTGCTCAGCTCAGCTCTCCCGGTTTTGGCCAGAATACTGGGTAATTATTCTCCTAATTGTTCACTTATTTTTAAAATAATATTTTACAATTTGATTACCGACTTAGATTGGATAATCCATGGAAATGTTTTGTATTGCTAGGTATTACAAACTTTGATTTGCTGGGAAATTACGGGAAGATAGAATGGCTCGGAAACTTTTATGTTGTATTCTTTACGAATGTGATCTTCTCTGCTGCCTCCATACTTTGTCTAGTTTCAAAGTTTACACTTGCCATTCGTCAAGAACTCTACAAGAGGTTAGTTTCCTAAGATCATTCTTTGTATTTCGTAACTATTTTAAATAGTCTATTCAAACTTTTGTCTTTTTTGGGTGGTGAAAGAGTTGACAAATTTGATGCAATTTTTTCCTCTCATACTTAGATTGCGGAGTGCTTTTCGATTAAAGAACTACGGTCCCAGAAGCAACAGTCAGCAACATACGGGGTTTGTAAAAGAAGACTGATGAGCATTATAATAATATTAATAATTTATCCGTCTCCTAAATGAATTTTAATTCATTTCTGTATAGTGTGCGCTTTAGTTTTTTAAAATAGGAAATTCTATTCTACTCATGATTTTTATTCTACTTGTTTCTTTTAGTATTATTAGATGAGCATGCGTTAAGTATGGTTGAAGTTATTATTTGTCGAACATATTAAATTATGTTAGTTTGTCTTGCATCTTACGAATGATTTCTTATATACGGAATGTAATGGTTCAACTGAATATATACATGCATCATTTCAATAGATTTAATTGTCTTTTCGTTGTATTTTATGTTGTCTGTTCGAGTACACGCACACACTGTTGACTTTTATTCGATATTCTTAGTATTTTATTTTCTAAGAATAGTTGTATCTGGTTTAAGCACAAGTACACGTGAACTAGTAGTACGATATAATGTGTACCTATTAATCCATTAGTTACTATCACTCTTACTTAAATTTATTTCACATTACACAAATAATGGTGATATAATATTATACTACTGGAAGTACACACACACTGCACATTTTCAAGATACTCACTTTACTTTGTAGTAATAATGGTTAATAATACTGAAGAAGCACTCTTGACTTACAAAGTAGTCTGCATAGTTTCAGATAGCATAAGAAAGTAGAGATTATATTATGATCGTTATTTATCGTACATGTAACATGTTAAAAAATATTCTGAATTAAGCACAGACTGAAAGAAATATGTTTATAGTTTAGGCTATCGATCAATGAAATAATAGTGGTCCTTGAAACTGTACATAATCATAAATTTAAGAAATGTGATGTTTTATGTACCAACACACAATTCTGTTCATACAAATGGTTAAAATACCATTTCAGTTTTGAAATATTTTGTACACAATTTAAAAGTTATACAGATTTGATGATGCCAGGAGATGCAAGATAAAGCTAGACAAATTTTATACACTTTTATCTCTGTAGCAGTAGTAGATACGTAAATAATTTGCAGAGAATGTTTACTATTTATTTTATTCAATGTAGTAATTCCAAAATTTTAACATAGGACAATAATTTTTAAATAATAGTCTACCAGTCCAGTTGTTTTCCAGGCTCATTCTGAAATAAATATTATAACTAGCATTAAATTAAATTTAAAATTTATATTCACAGAGCAAAAGTACGGATTTGATCAAGCTGGTTGTTTTCAGTTATTTTCCAGGAATGACATGCAGCGTTCAATTTACTGTACTAATTCTAGTTGGATCAATATTTTTTTCTTCTACTAGAATTTCCAATTTGATAATGAAATCAGTCATTAGTAGTGAAATTTTTCTCCAACTCTGAATGTAGCCAACAAATAAGTTTCGCAAAATAAGCTTATGTGAAATAATTTAAAGAGAACATTCGATACACTCGACTACATCAAGAATATAATATGAATTACACTACTAATACGACTTCGTATCAGTAGACTAGTTAACAAAAGAAAATGATAGTTTTGTACAATTTTTGTATGCTTAAACTGGCGTACGTTGCTGTGGTACGTTTGTTCAGCCCTAAGTAGGAAGAAAAATATTTTTTAATGTTCACATTTTCTGTGTATTGTAAGAGGCAGCAGCATTTGTGGAACAAAATGTGATCATGTAGTATAAAAATGAAAATAAATGAATTTTACATCCGGTGTCGTTATTTTTCTGGGGTCAAATGATTTATGAGAGCTATCTGTCGATGTGATACATTCTAGCTATTTAGTCATGATGAAAACATTAATTTTTTATTGTCAATCGACTTCGCTCAAGTCACAAATAGCTATATTTGTTCATGGGAAGAATATTTGTTCGTTCATAAGAATGCAAAACATTACAACAGTTCAAATTGAAATTATACATGATTATAATTATTGTAATATAGTTCTATATTTAATATTAACATACAAAGTTTTGAGCAGAATGGTCAACTGATGGAACTGTACAACATACACTGCTACTGCAGCACTTTAAGCACTGTAGCATGCTGGGAGAGTCTGCTTTGAAAATAAAATTATTATTGTCACAACATCATAAAACAACAGCATTACATTACATACAAAAACTGTGATGCTTTTCACAGGATATTTGGAGAAGTAGATTGATATTTAACAATGGTTCATTTACACAAGTCATTCCTACTTAGATAAAAAAGTAAAAACCATATATCTATATAACAGGGATAATTTACACAAAAGGTTTTGATTAAATACATTATACGCAGTTTTATTTCAAGCCATTTTATGACTTCATGTTTACTACAAATCTATTTTGGCTATTTTCGTAAAAACAAAAAGTATTCTCGTTTCGGCTAACTAGAAATAAGGGATTGGATTTACGTCTGCGTAGGACGCTATAGTATTATCTCATTCAAAATCTCATTTGTCAATCGTAGTAGGAGTTGAGCTTCAAATAATTTGTAATGGATTATAAAAAAAATGATTCGGATTAAAATTTGACTATAACAACAGTATAACCTAGGTATAGTATGCTAGTCGTCTCAATTAAAAATAACTTAACTATTTGATGTAATGTTGCTATTTTGATATGGCTGTTTCAGATTGGATTTGGAGGCACCGTTAGCTGGATCGTGATTCCGACTATTGTAGTTTATTAAGTTGAAAGGAGATTGTGCCTAAAAGAAATATTCGAAAAAAACAAATAGAAATGATTACAACCTGTCCAAAAGGTGTATTTATTTATATTCAATAAAATATCTGAGTCTGTACAGGGTGGAACAACTCTTAAAGTGTAATGGGCTTTATGATGTGCCAAAGGGGTTCTTTGAGATTATTAGAGATAATAACTTTCTTAGTATCATGTAAATAAGTACTATTTAATAATTTATACAAAATAAATAGATGCTCACAGTGCGGGGCGGTGGGAGTGGAGCCACTCCTGAAGAGCTATATCCAAATAGGTCCGACGTCTTGCTCGTCAATTTTTTCAGTTTTGGTACTCGTGGTGGAGATGGTTTGTTAACTTCGGAGGAGGAGGATGAGGAGGAGGAAAGAGGTTTCTTTGTGGGTCTCGGAGGTGCTACAGGTGGGCTTGGGCTACTAGGTATTTCTTCTTCAGAGATCGGTGGGATTGGTGGTGGTTGAGGAGAAGTTGAGGGTGGCACACCGGGAGGGACATAAGTCCCCGTGACACATCGTTGATTCAAAGGATGTACCCACACTGGTGTTCGATCCGAAGGAATTTCTATAGAGTCTGATTTAACGCTACCATTGCTTCCTGCACTGTTATTCCCGCTCTCCACGCTTGCACGGTCAGCATGTCCAGATACTTTGTGTACAATATATAAGTATGACCCCACAAATCAGTACGGAGTCATAAATTGTAGATATCCTAAAAAAGATTATCTAAATACTAGTTACCTACTCACATTTTCTATTGCTCTCTGTTGAATTCGTCAATTTTACATTCTCCTCACTGATTGTACCTTCGGAATTCGTCCTGGGACTTGTCACAGTACTTTTCTTACGACCTGAAATATACATTAGGGACACTATGCATTATAAGGAAGAAAAACTAAGGGGCAAAGTGAAATATCTCTGATGATGACAAAGGGTTCATTGTGTTTTGCATATTGAATTAATTATACTATTGTGGTGCACTCATCACACATTGTCTCTCTTTTTTATTTACGAGACGTGTAAGTAATAGAAAAATTTTACTTACTGCCAAAAAAGTTTATCAGTACTTTTGTGAGCATTGAGGGTCTTCTATGGTTTATTTGCATTTGTTTCTGAATCCTATCATACTCTTCCCTCATTTTCTGTAAATGTTCATTTCTCTCACGATAGGATGATTTGACATCTGCCCTCTCCTTCCAATGTGCAAATAATAGCTCCAACTGTCGAATGAGCAACAACAAGACAATATGTTACTACTGCGTATGTTGTTACTTAGAATAATAATAATAATAAAGTACTAGTAAATTTAATTACCTCTCGCATGCTGTACACATTATTCTTGTAATCATTCAAGAGATCTACGAGTTCCTCGTCCGTTGGGTCGAGTTTAATTGCCGCAGGAGTTGGGCCACTTAGTTGACTACTGAGTAAGGGACGGACTTTACCAGAGTTGGTTGGTACATAAGTCTTTGGATAATGAATTAGGTAATCATCATCCTCCTCTTCGTTGTCATCGTTTACCCTTTTACTTGGAATATCCATGGGGTCATGGCTAGGTTTAAATGGTGCCTGCTCCGGATTCGTTGTGGGCTCTTCAATAATTAAATAGTCTTCAGGACCATGTTGTAGAACATTATTAGGTGAGCGACATCCTCGGTTAAGAGTGATTGATTTTTCAGGCAACACTGGTCTAGTCTCAGGTGGGGGAATTTTATACTCATCTACTTTGGGTACATCATAGTGCTGAAATATAATTTGTGGCTGTGGTTGAGGCTTTGGTTTTAATTTTGGCACGAAAGGATTCTCATCAACTTCTGCATATTCAGGAAGAATATTCGGACTGTCCTGATTAGAATGACTATCAGATGAAACATCTCTGTTTGTATTGCCGGTGGAGTCGAGGGGAGGTCGTATGGAGTATCGGTCTTTTCCTCTGGTATTAAGACCCTGTCGTGGAACACAACGACGGGCTTGAACTTTTGGTGAAGACGATGATGGGATTTTCAGGTCCTTCTTCATCTCCCCAACGACTTTTGCCTCTTCTTCTGTTTGTTCTGATGGTATACCTACACCCGGAATGATATTAACATATGCAGAACTACTTTCCGTCGATGATGAGTACCCATTTTGTAAAGTTGAGTCAGTCTGAGTGTCCTCTTTAATATTGTCACTGTTCTCCACCCTCTCTGGTTCTGATGCTTCATTTATTTCTTCCATTGTTTGTAATATGGGATAATTTAACTCTTTTTCAGCTTCTCCATTCACAATTTTTGAACTTTCAACGGATTCTCCAGGCTGTATTGGGGTTTCGTCAGCTTTCATTCCATTGTCAACACTGTTTCTAATTGACAATTGCTCACTCTTTCGATCCACCAAATCTTTGACATATTGGAAAGCTTTCCAGGTGACCGTCATCTCCTGATAGTCTTTAATTATTTGTGCAATCTTCCCTTCTGCAATGTCCACGGGTGTCTCATTAAGATCATTCGGAAAACTACATTGCTCAAGTCCATCAGCCTCATCTAAAAGTGTCCATACTGTTTGTTCCAAACCGTAAAATGCAGCAAAATGCATTGCAGTAGGGAAATCGTCACCTACCATTTTTAAAAGTAAAAAATAATAAGACATGTCGAATGAGTCCTGGGACAAAAAACTGACAAGTGATAGCATTATTAATATTACAGCTAAACCAATAAATTCCAATACTTTTTATAATCTAATGTACCTTTGGAAATCAGAACATCATTCAAAAGCTCTAAATCTGGATCTAATGTCCAGTCAGTACAAGCACGGAAATTCTTGGACAGTGTTTGTGAAATGTGGTCATCCAATATTTTCAAGAAACCAGGTAAGACCTACAATTAAGACAGATTTTATACAGTCATACAACAATCACGCAATGCTTTAATAAAATTCTGTAAGGTAATCATTCTCTAAAGAAAATGTTTAACCTTCTTCATATGGTCAATGACGTCTTCCTCTGCACCCTTTGAATTGTACTCACACTTGATAAGTTTTGTACCCAGTTTCTGTCCGTTGACATGTAGTGTGATTTCCAGCAGAGATGTTTTGTTTGCGCAAAGAGTTTCTGTATAAATTTTTAAAAAGAAACAAAACAACGATTGAGGAAGAGCTTTAAAAACATTATGTAATCAAGTATAAAATATATTCTCAATATACTATTGGGGGTTTATATTTATATACGTAAGGTCGACACGGGTAAGTGTGGACGATTTTACAGAGTTTCGACTTCAATTGTGTGTGGCAAAGCCAAATTATAACATTGAACTTTGACACTTTGGAA
>WJFB01004092.1:0-11033 GCA_009870185.1 Pygmarrhopalites habei | reverse complement strand
CCCTCCCATGAAGGCACATCCTGTACCCGGTCTGACCAATCTGCAGTGTAGATTCTGCACCCACGACCTACTACAAATACTTGTGTCTACTCTTTTTCAAATGAATTTTGACCTTTTACAAAAATTTGTTTTTATGAAGTTTCATCTGCAAAGTTCTACTACATTTTCATAATTCAAAATGTGTTAATACAAATTAAGTTTGAAATAAAAACCAAACAATTATGTGCATCGAATTTTAACCTCTTTATTTATTTTTCTTACAAAAACAAAATGCTGAAATACACTTTTTTAAAATTGTTGACTGCCTCCTGTCAGTCAAATTGTATTCCTACCTTTCTATTCGAATGTTATATCTAGGGTCGTCCAAACACCGAGAATGTAAATATGCATTTTAGACTATGAATGACTAGGTCAATTAGTGGTCTGGACACTTCAAATTTGTAAAAAAAATAACACCGAAAACCCCGCCGATTTTACAAAAAAATCAAAAAAAGTATTTTTTTACCTTGGAGTCTTCTAATAATACATTTCGTCCAATTTAATAATTTTTAAAGCATTTTTTGCTATTTAAACTATGTATGTTTGTGAATTTGGAGTTTAAAAATAAAACCCCGAATTTTCAAAAAATAACACCGATTTTTTTCAAAAATAACCCCGAAGTTGAACGACCCTAGTTATATCTTTATCATCTTTTTACCAAGAAATATATTTTCTGATTGCGAAGTTTGAAGTTGACGTCACTAATTATTACAGCCATTGAATAATTTAATTGTAATTGCGATTTATTTCCGACATATTAATAAAATCAATGAAATTTTTTGACTTAAGGACACTAAAAATAATGAAATTGTTAACTGCTTCTCTCCCTTGCCGTGACTTTCAAGTACATTCCATTTTTGGGTAGAAGGAGAAAACTTTTATTTTCAAATTGAACTGGAATGTCGGTCTTGGAACAGGGCTCAACTCTGAATCTGTACATCACATGAGCAATCGCAGATTTGGCTTCAGTCATGGCAAATCTTTGGGCGACACAGGATCTTGGCCCTACATAAATTCCCAAAAAGTAAACAAAACAATTAATAATTTTCAATATTTTATATACCAATGATTTTCATTATTGAAATTCCTATTGTCTCACCTGAACCAAATGGCATGTAGCAGTACGGATGTCTCTTTTGCTTATTCTCCGCTGTAAAATTTTCTGGATTGAATTTTTCCGGATTCTCAAAATATTTTTCATCAAAATGTAATCCACGGATTGGAATAATAATCCTAGAATTTTTTGGAAGCATCACTTCTGTCCCTGGAATCTTGTAGTCTCTTGTACTCCTCCTTTCTGTCGCAAAAGCAGGTGGATACATTCGTAGGGTTTCTGCAAAAACACAATTTTATATAAAATGTTCTTGCAGTTTTTTTAAAACTTTTATTCCTTTTTAAAAATTTGTTGTTTCTTTATTAAAATTACCTGAAATGACCATATCTAAATATTCCATCTCGTTCACAGCTTCATAAGACAATTCCCCGCCATTTGCATCCATGACTCGACTAATCTCATCCGCCAATTTCTCTTGAACTGCCAAATAAATTCGCAAAAAATTATCCTTCCAGGAACCAGAATTTTTTTAAAAAACCGCTTAAAAATTTAATCAAAAAACAATTTTTGTACTCACTCTCGGGATGCATGGCCAGTGCATAGGCACAGAAAATGAGTGTAGCTTCCATGGCGTCATTCCCTGCATTAAAAAATTGGAAACATTGTCCAATAATTGTTTGGTCATCCAGTACAGCTGTAGATGTCCTTTTGTTATTCCCTTTCTCCACATTATTATTATTATCATCCGACTCTAAATAATTGGCCTGTGCATCCAACAACAACTGCAAAAAATCCTGATGTTTCCCTTTGATCTTTTTCCCCATTTCTTCCATCTTGGCCTTTTCTTTCTCTTCCCTCCTCTGTTCAATATTCTTTTGGATGACCTCAGCAAAGAATTTAGTAGACTGTGTATTGTTGACTGTCAACTGGAGTAATTTTGCAACAGCCGGGATGAAAAAGTAAGCAATTAATTTGAAAGTTCTTGTATTGTCAAAATGTTGGAATTTTTTAGCCATCCTTCGAAATACTGAAACATTTTCTTTTGGTACATCCGTTTCTTGATAAAATCCGACAGATGTAATGACCCCGACTGTGAACCGACCAAAATAGTCTTGAAAATCGATAATACAATCTCCACCATTACTTGACTGGGTAGTAAGAGCATCTTGTAAATAATCGACTAGATGATGACCACACACGTTGACTAGATTAAACATTCGTCGGATTTTTCCAGAAGAGAAGACGGGAGAGACAGTTGCTCTCATATCCTTCCATTCTTGTCCAGTTGTATTTGTGAGAGTTCGGGAGATGACAGGGTCAGCATGTTTTAGACCGAGAAATTTTCTTTCACTAAAATAGTCAAAATCTTTGACAAGGATCATACGAAGGAGATCTGTGTCTTTGACGTACAAAACTGGAGTGTGAAGTTCCATGAAACCACCAAATTTCTCATTACCAAGACTTTTGTACACTTGGGTGTCCAGGTCAATGTGGGATGTTTTGAATGTGGCTCGTTTGAGGAAACTCACCATCTCGTGGATTTTGATGTAAGGGACATTCTGACTACGCCAGTAAGAGTCTGTGCCGTGTATGAGACGGACTGACGAGAGGAGAGTGAAGAGGAGGATGAGGAGGACTACGATTGTAGAAAGGATTAGAAGTAGAGTTGACAACTCCATGATCTAGATTGTTAAAGATTGGACTGGGAAAACTGGAGAAAATTTCAGGAAAGAGCAGAATTGAAGGGAGAATTTGATGGAAATGTGGAGTGAAAAGACTGGGAGTATTTAGTGCTAGGAGTTTTAATAGTTGGCAATGACCTTGAAAGAGTTTAGCTACTTCTTTTCTAATTGGAAATTGGGGGGTGGGATTTACCAATTTTTGAGAGGAAGGGACAAATAAATGAGGGGCATAATTAAGAGAGAGTTGTGTCATTGGAGGCTCGCGGTGGGCGGCGGCGACGTCCTTTGATAAAGTGTGGGTGGTCTAAATAAAAATGTGTAATTAGTAATTAGACTCTAATTACGAAAGACTTGTCAGGGTTGAGAGAAAATTGGCATGCTTCATTTTGTTGAGTCATCATTTTTAAAATGGATGTGTGTCGCCAGGACTCCTGGCCCAGGAGAGACTCAGCCTGTTGAAATGTACAAGAATGAATTTAAGGGAATTTAGTATATGTGAACGGGAGTTAATGTGTGTTTGTTGTGTGTGTGAAATTTTTAATGGATCTGTAAGTTGAATGAGTAATTAATGGAAGAACGGATTTGACTACTGTTCACTTTGAGTTTTGCCGACATGACTAGAGCAGCTGTTTTATTTTAAGTCTTTAGATTGAGTGTTTTGTCAAAAAACAATTTGCATCAATGTCCCTGGATGGAGGCGTGGGTGAATAGCACTTAGGAAAATATAACGGGATTCAGGTTACTGGGATCGAGTGTGGTTTACTATACAGTCAGCTACATACAAAAATTTATATAGCGTGTGTAGCAGGTATTGCAGGTGATTGGACACGTGTTGATTTAATAGTAGATTTTATTTGTAGAGTACGCTTCGCGGTGGATCCGGTTCATACTTGACACGGAAATTACATTAAGATGCATTAGAGGTGATAAGAGGAACCTTTTAATGTCAATTACATTTTGGTTGTGGAGGGTCCGGTTCCCATACTTTCTATCAACAACTTTTTTGAGCATGAGCTTTGAACATAAACATTTTAGAGTGTAAGGTTCAATCAGCAATTACGGCATGTGCTGTATTACAATGTAAATAATTGCAATACTCCCAGACATGAGTTTAATTTTTTCTACTCTTCGCTATTCACACACATTAATTTCTAATCGAAATTTTCTGTTCAAACAGCATGACATGATTATAATATACCCGGATGACAAATGTGGAGGATTTTGACACGGGTGAATTTAGGATGAATTAATCGGTTTTCCGTCACTCGGAATCCCTGAATCTCCACACACACACACACACACTGCTTTGTTTTTAATTTTTATTAAAACATAACTGAGGACTCGCTTAAGTTTCCCATTTGATGATTTGTGTGGCTTTTGATTGTACATTTTATGAACTATCATAAAATAATTTCAGAAAACTCGGGCAGAAGCATTAATTCAAAAATTGTTTTAACAGAATATTCCACATTTTTCAAACCCAGTGCATCCATTGTCAACAAAATATTTAATCTTCAACTTTTATCGGATTATCATTACTTCAAATTGTCTTACACGTTCCTTGTAATTTTGTTTCCTCGACCAGACTAAAAACTGAAAAAAGTTGTGTGTAGTCTCTACAAGATTATCTCTTATCAAAATGAATTAAAATAAATGCAAAATATTAGCAGATGCTTTCTTAAATATAAATGATAAATCCTAAATTTAATTTGTATGTTTGCATGCATTTTAAATTGAGTACCCTGCAGCTGTACTCTTCTCTTTGATTCTACTCTGGTTTCAAAATTTCCAGTAGATTGTCAGCTGGAATCTCTTCTTCTGGGAAAATGACCCACGATTTTATATGTTTAGGGAAAAGAAAAACCCACAATTTTAACATTGGTGGACTCAACAGTTCAGCTCGAACAGCTTTCCCTTCTCTCATATTCTCTCTTCGATTCCTCGCCTTTTTGAAGGAAAATTCGGAAAATGGTGACTGTGAGAAAATAAAACTGAAGAGGAGACCCAAGACGATAGTTAAAGCGAATCCTAATGCAGGTTGCCACATGTGAGACATGGATAGAAATTGGATTAGAAAATTATCTTCAGCTGATTTCTCCTTCCATGTTTTTGGCACTGCTTGCAAAATCCCTGCTGCTGCTGCTGTCGTTGTTGTTGTTGCTATTGTTGTTGCCAGTGTAAAGTTGGAAGGTTGGAATGGTGGTAAAGTTGAAGAGAAGAGTGTTGTCGAGTTGGGATTGACACAACCAGCCCTCGAAAGTGGTAACATTTGGTTGGGTAATAATTTTTGACTCGCTGCTACGTAAACCCCAATGGCAACAGTCGTCATGAAACAGAATGACACACTCAGAGACATGATGGCTCCCTTAAATATGCATAAAAATTCATTTTTAACTAAAAGAGACAAACTAAATTTACAATTTTTTACGAATTTCTGTGCACTCTTAAAATGGAAGGAAAATGTTGGGTGGAAAGTGGATTTTCCACAGAATGAGGGAAAGTTTCCCTTCCGTTAAAATTGTCCACGGAAAAAGAAGGAAGCTGCTTTCCCCGGAGGAGTCCAGAAATTCTACTGAAGAAGGGAAAATATCCCGAGATGGAGGGACAATTCCACTCTTCCAGGGATTTTTTACCTTCTTCCGGGGAAAATGATTTTACTTTCTCCTGAAGTTTCCCGTATGAGTTCCACTCCTCTGGGTAATTATTTTACCCTTTTCCGGAGAAATTTTCCCTTCTGTTCTAAGAGATTGGGTGGAATATTTTCCGTGGCCAAACATTCTGAGACTTTCACCATTTACGTAATGTTAAACTATTTTTGCTCCGCCAAAGTTCCTTTTGGTGAAAGTTGGAAGATTTTCCACACACGCGAATCTTATTTAGCAAGGGATTTGATTTAATCGTAAAATGAATTTAATTCCCAAATAAAATGTATTTTCTTACCCTTGTATTAGCCCACGGGAAAAACATGCCCAAAGTGAATATTCCGAGAACTATTCAAAGGAAAACACACAAAAAGTTAATTAAAATTCCAACTCCTGATCAACTTTCACTTTCGGACAATGAAAATTTTGTTTGCGCTGAATTTCTTACCTGGACCTCCAATGGTGTTTAAAATGGACAGGGCTGCCTAGTATATTCAAAATTGTTCCGAATTAAATTACTCATAAGCAAATAATTTTGGAACCCTTCAAATTTATTAACGGGGTTCAGTCCCGGGTGGAATAGGAGATACCCGGTTTCTCCCACTGTGCCGAAGAATTTCATTTCTCCCGGGAGATTCCGGATCCCCGTCTGTTAGTAGTTCAAATTTAGATAATTGAATTGGATCTACTTACTGGTAGGATGCTTCCCATGTTCTCCACTCCGAAAATGAGGCAGTAGACCACAATCCCAGTGACAAAACTCAACATTTTTGAAATAAATGACAATCTCTCATCCGTCCACATGGGCCACTGTTTCTTCACAACATCGTATGTCACAATAGCTGCAATAGCATTGACACCAGAAGAGACAGAAGAGAGACTGGCTGCTGTAATTCCTGCTACGAATAACCCGGGCATTCCTGCAATGTCACCCAGACTGTCCAAAACAAATTTTGGCATCAGTTGATCTGGTCTGTTCACTTTCTGTGAGAAAAATCCAACAATTTTTTAAAATGAGTGAAAAATTGCTTGGAAAAAGTTTTTTAAAATGGATGACTTCTGACCTTGGTGATTATTGGGTCACAATCATAATACTTTGCAAAAGCTGTGAAGCCTGATAAGGATGCCAAGACTAGGAGAATCACATGTCCAACCATACTGATCATCATAGCTCTGGAAATACATATATATATACATATTTCGGTTTGCTGAAAATTGTGTTTAAATCTGAGCCGTAATTTTTAAAAAATTTTGTACATAGTCCGTACTTTTTGCAACTGTCCATGGTGGGTAGGGAGACATAACGTTGAACTTGTCCTTGAGATGTGGCATGGATGGGGAGGAAAGTAAAACTTGCTCCAATCAAAACGGACCAAAATGTGTAGCGAGTACGCGGGTCAAAATCAAAACTGGGTCACATGGTCAATCAATTACATTTACAATTCATACCGTACACGAAATAATCAACTTTTATTAAAAAAAATTGAATAATTTGGACAACTATTTGGGAAAAGGGACTAGAAAATCGGAATTAAATGTACAGCATGTGCGTCGCACAGATTTTTCCGCCCGACTTTCTCTGTCCCTTTTCCCAAATAATCCTGGATTTTCTGTAATTCTAGTTACTTGAAAAACTGGTCACGTTGTCCATTTCCCACTCTCTCCCAAACGGTACACCACCCACCCACATCCGACACGCCCTTGATGACTACAGCCAAAATGGAGATAATCATGAGGATACCTTGGAATGTGTCAGACCACAGGACAGTCTTCAGTCCACCCTGCACGTAAAAGTATTTCAAATTGACTATTTTTGACACTTCAAGTGAGAACGACGATAGAATTTTTGACTCTCACAATAGAAGAGTAGAAGATGCAAACGATGAGGATGGCTGCATTCAAAATTCTACTGTCCGCTCCCGTCACTAAATTTTTTGAAAATAAAAATATCCTTATATGACAAGTTTTTGAGCATTCAGAGCCTTATTGAGCATGGAGGGAAATATGAAAATTCGAGAATTAAACGAGGAAACACAACTGACCTTGTTCCAATGCCAAGGAAGGACCGTAGACACAGATGGCCATATAAAACAGCTGAAAATTTTGACAAAATTCCATACTCTCAACTCAGAAATTCCCAGACAATGTCACGTGTCGAGGATTATAAATTGTAATTCAAGAGGAAAAACAGACCATGTTGAATACACCAAGGATTGAGACAAGGACTCGAGCGTTTTTACTGAATCGCATCTCCAAATACTGCAAAAATATTTATAGTTTTTTAAAAATTAAACTCTTTTTCTATTTAAAGGCCCTTTAATAAAGGGTCACATGATTCCAGGGTTCAGATTAAATCAAATATTCTCCCCCCTTGAGTCTTACTTGATAGGCTGACGAGACTTGTAAATTGAAGTAGACCGGGACGTAAAAGTAAAGGAGGATTGCAGTGACGGGAATGAATGCCGCGGCAAATAGAAAGAATTGCCCGCCAAACAAATAGACTTCCACTGGAAATTCAGCATTACACAAATAATTAAGTCCCCTCCCATAATTTTGTCGAATTTCCTCGTCTCAAATTGAGACGAGGAAAATCAAAAAAAATAATTTAAAGCTCAAAAAATAACTTTCTTTTCAATAATTTCAATGAAGTCGTTCCACCGGTTTCACTCTAAAAGTTCAAACTGAACTTCCCCAAAATTTTTAACTGCATTATGACTACTTGTATTTGGATCATTTCATGATTTAGCTACACACAATATTCTGCTTTATTTTGTGAATTATGGATTTTACCCGGAAAGCCAATGAAAAGTACAGCCGAGACGAAACTAGAAATCAACAGGCATTACGCATTTAATTTATATTTCCTCTTTGGTCTCGTATTCCATTATTTTTTCATTATTCCCTTAGACCCCGATTATTGAGGGATCCTTCCCTTAGTTTTTAATAATTTAAAAATCCAAACCTGCACATGAGGGATATAGCAACCGGGAAGTAAGACATTTGTCTATTAGCCATCAAGAATTCTTCAGCCGTTTTTTGTTTTGATCCAAAACAACCATAGTAAATCCCAATCCCTGCAGACACAGCCAAAACGGCTATAAAAACCATGTAGTCCACCGCACCAAATTTATTCTCCACCAAAACTGTCCCTAGACTATCCATCTTGATGTTTGTTAACACAAAAACTGGAAAAATGTCCGGAAAAAATAGTCCAACAAGAACACAGGGAAAACACAGGAAGAGTGAAAGTTTGTCTCAGAAGAATTTGGGAAAAACTAACAAATGAATTAGGAATTGAGTCTATCTTTCACACGTGGAAAATTATTGCCATTGTTGTACTGAAGACAGGAAGACAAAGAGAATTATCTAATATTAGACCATATCCTTGTAATGGAGATTGTGAAGGGAGCAATTAAAATGACAAACCGTCTATCAAGGAACCAGTTTTTGGAGAGATTGTGAGTTCCATGTGTTTTCTGCCTCTTGTCTCTCCTTTTTAATTACAATGTAAGAGAGAAAAAATGGTCAAGATCAATTTTTGAGACGCTTTAGTGTGTTGAAAATCTCGCCCAAGTTGTTTCACTCTCGTCACCAGTCGTCACTTTTCTGCCCCACAGTGACCAGTGTTGACCATATTGAAACAGACAGGCGACATGCTGTACACACGTTGCCTCCCAAGGTCGACCTTTGTTTGTACTTGGTGTGTGTGTGTGTAGTGTGTGTGGAGGACAAGTCCCCGCCCACTTAAATCTTTTTAATTTCTTTTCATTTTATGCTAATTTTTGGACCCCGTTGGAAGCCAGAAGACATATTATGACTGGATATGACAGGAGTTTTTTTATGCAAACATGAAAAATCTTGTTTGGAAAGATGATGTATTGTGTAATGACAATAGAACTTGTTGTAGATTAAAGAGACTTGATCCCACACGGGAATTGAATGGAGAGTACAAGTCCGATAACTGGTCTTTCATCAAAGGCAGTGATTGTAATAATTATAATCGTTAAAAATTAATTGATTCTGGAATGGTTGGTTTTTATTGTTACAGTCCCCAATTACAACATTGAAGAATGGTTTTCATTGTCCCAGACTTGTAAAAATTCAAATTTTAATAATTGGGATGAGGGTACACGTGAAACCAATTTCTGTGGGGGAATTGGGTGTTGCAGTTCCGGGAATCTAGGGGAAGAAGAATAGGAGGGCGGGAATGGGGCAATTTGAATGGAAATAAATCTCAAGGATAATGTCTGTCAAAAACTAGTTATTACTATTCATCGTATTTTATCTGTAGATCTAGGTCAACAAGGATTTGAAAAGAGGAGTTCCTCTAAATCCAGGGGGGAATCTGCATGCTAATTAATTTGCACACATTTTTTTGCACCATTTCTGAACTATGCAGCTAAATCAATGGAAAAATCCATGTTTCAAAAATCCATTTAGTTGTCATTCATTTTAGGCTGAGGAGATGAGAGGAAGAGGGAATTTTTGAGTGACGGAACTATCCTTAATTTATTCATTGGTGGGCTAGGTTCCTGTCCAAAAATTCACTCCATTTTTTACTCTCCTTCTTTCTGTGGGGTCTACGCATAAATGACTCTGGGTAAAGTTGGGAGTGTCGGGAGTGGACAGACTATTTGTAGAATGCATTAAGATTTGTCAAGTTGTCCATCAATTGTCACATCATGTGTGCGTGGGTGCAAAATCTTGCAATCCATATTGGCCTTCACCGATCCAACGACCATTTTCTTCACCAAAAACTGCTGAAAACACTAAAAAATTCACTGAAGAATATGATAAAATCACTGAAAATTTCATTGATTTGCTGAGGTTGTGAGACGGACACACAGAATTTTGAAAAACATTTGATAAAATCAGTGATAAATACGACCAAAACAACTGAAAAATGACACAAAATAACTGAAAATTAGGAAAAAGTCACTGAAAAATCTGAAAATGGTGGCTCAGTATCATTTCTTTACCAGAATCTACAAATCTTCACCGAGCCCGCCTCGTGAGAAATGGAAGATTTTGCACCCACGTTTGAAACAAGATTTTATTCATGGAAAGGGCAGAACACCATTTAAGAAATTAGGGCCGGGTACAATAAATCTAATGATGAGCAGGAAAATAATCGAAACATCCAAAAAAAGGTTAGACTCGGGAACAATGGGCGAAAAGAGAAAACAATGTTTTCTCATAGGTTTTCTCTCCATTTGTTTGCACGTAAATAAATATGGATTCTCAGCAGCCATGACATGTTTTCTCTAATGTTTTCTCCCATGATTTTTCTCGTGTGTGATCTCACGTTTGCTCTCATGATTTTCCTCCTACGTGATCTCACTGACATTCTTTTTCTATGGTCTTAGTAATGGTCTTGGTAATTCAGGCATTAATGTTGATCCTCAAGTTTGCGGATGTCATGACTGTGTTTAATGTTTGCATAATAAATTTCTAAAAATCTCTAACAAATATGCAAATTTGGTCAATTTTATTTCACACGAACCACGAAATACTGTTTAGCTTTCATGAAAAAAACAAGCGTAAGCGTACACAAGAATAGGATGAAAATAACATGAGAGATCACACACGAGAAAAATCATGGGAGAAAACATTAGA
>WJFB01004091.1:0-11035 GCA_009870185.1 Pygmarrhopalites habei | reverse complement strand
CTATTTTGCAGGAAGGCCAACGATATATGCCCTTCAATGTGGAATAATATGTTTCCCGTCCCGTCCCATGGACAATCCAATGGTTTCGCCCCTTCCCATCCCGTCCCAGGACGGGAAAGGGAATGGGATGGGGTGGTACGTTTCTCGGGAAAGGACGCGGCAACGAAACCACCTCTAGTATATAGTAACGTACATGTAAATATATCATTGCACAGTATAGTCAATAATATTTATATTTGTGCATTTCACATTTCCACAATATAGGATTTTTCTACTGAAGCGGAGGACACGCAAGAAACAGATCAGCTGCGGAAATTCACACACACACACATTGTCACATACAAACAGTGGGACACTTCATACAGAAGCAGTGACAACGTGACATACAGTATTAGGTCACGCCATATTTGTCACACACACATACACTGACCAGAGGTAACTTTCACTGACCACCAAAATTGTGACTAGTCGTGAGCTTCCTCATTACATCATATCATATGGGAAGTGGAATTTTTCGGACATTCAACTCAAACTTTGGATTTTTGAATATGACGGGGAATTGAACTCAGTCAGTGGCAGGCAACCACAGTAGTGAGTTAAATGAACAAGTCATATAATTGACTTTCATACAATTATTTGAGTGTAGGACAACAATCTTTTTTTTTTACAAATTTTGTTGTTGTTGTCGTCGTCTTCGCAGAGGCAGACGGTCTGGTTTTATATTGTTTTAAACTGCTACCGAAACTTTAATAATTGTATTATTTATTTTGTGAATATTTATATAGGTATATCGAGAGCAGGACTAGAGGTTGACACAATCGATTGCTACTGTGAAGGTGGAAATGCAATTTACTCTGTTTTTCTTCACTCCAGTATATGGTATTAATTAAGACGATTTACTTTTTAAAAAAATATTTACTATTCAGGCTTTATTAATGGACCATACCATGCAAAGGTGAGCTGTAAGTGAGAAGGTCATAAGTCGACCAAGGGTATAAATTGATCGCTTCATATGTTCCTTATTATTTCTGAAACCAGCCCCTGGAGCTTAAAACTGTTTACACAAAGTTGAATACCCTTGAAGTCAGGATTAAATACATACTACCTGCGAGTACAACAAATATTAGGGAATTAAGATAAAAAATGTCTAAAAATATTGAGCTCAGAAAGGGTCTTAGAAAAGTCAAACTTTGTTTGATAATTGTCCGGAAAAGTTTACATGTGAATTGAATGTAATTGTGATATTCATTATTTTAATTGTAGTGGTTGTCAATTACAAGCGGAAAACGACAGAAATTGATCTGGATCTTCTCCGGGAAGCCATAACTGCAATTAATGAAGGAACCTTGTCCATTCGTAAGGCTGCAATTGATGTCAAAGTCAGTAGACAAACATTAACGAAATACTTTGGCAATGAAATTCCAACTCAATCACTACATCAAGGATGTTTCAGAAATGTATTCAATAGAGCACAAGAACAACAATTGGCTGATTTTTGTATCCTCATGAGTGAAAAGTGAGTACTGCCATTTCTCATTTATTTTATATTTTAGCATGAAAAAATTATAAAAAACTTGCTGATTTCAAAGTTGATCAATTTTAGATTCTACGGATTGACAAAAGCCTCCCTAGCATCTTTGACATATGAACTGGCGGAGAGAAATAGGATTCCCCATCCATTCTATATTGACCTCCAGGTTGCTGGTGAAGGTTGGATTCAAAACTTTTTGAAGAGCCATCCTCAACTATCTTTGCGCACTCCGAAACAGACAAGCTTAGAGAGAGCAAAATCTTTCAACAGGGTCAATGTAGGACTATTCTTTGACAATTTGGAACAATTGGTCGATCAATATGGACTCAAAGGAAACAGGATATTCAACATGGATGAATCCGGTGTCACCGTGGTACAAAATAAATCCTCAAAAATTATTGCCAAGAAAGGAGTAAAGCAAGTCGGACAAATCACGTCAGCAGAACGTGGTCAACGTGTGACGTTCATATCCTGCTTCAGTACAACTCAATTTGTACCACCAATGTTTGTTTTTCCCAAAACAAAAATATTCAATCATCTTCTATTGGCTGGACCAACTGGATGTGTCCAAGCTGTGAGTGACTCAGGATGGACGAGAGAATCCATTTTTTATGAGTGGCTGAATCACTTTGTGAAATTTGCACGTCCAACAAAAGACGACCCCGTCGGTTTGATTTTCGATGGGCACATATCCCATATTTCATTTAAAGCTGTCGAATTTCGCCAAGACCACCATATCCACATGATGACACACCCACCTCATTGTTCTCACAAGCTACAGCCACTGGATGTTGGATTTTTTGGCGCCCTAAAGACTCGATATGCGGCTGCTGTTAACAAATGGATGGGACAAAATAAGACAAAAAAATTGTCAATTCACCACATTCCATAAATCATCAAGGATGCCTACAACACCACTTCCGCCCATGCCCTCCTGGAAAACAGTTTTGGTAAGTGTGTAATTTGGCAAACCCTGTCAATTCCCCACGAACCAAATCGAAACGTCTTTCCTGATGAAGATTTTCGACCAGCTGAGAATTTTTCCCCGGATGTTTCTGAAAGTCAATCTCAAAATGTCAGCATTGTCATGGACACGATGGACACTTTGGAAAATGTATCATCTTCGTCCATTGTCATTGAAGTGTTGAAATTTTGCAGAAGGGTGAGCGTGTTCACATTTCCAACATTGACACTAATTTGACCCAGTCACCATCATCATCCCTGGGTATCGCATGTCCCAATGTTTTTTTGATTAATGTCACTGGTTCTCAAACGGTTTGTCCTCAATCTGTCTATCGCGTATTTTCAGTTTCGCCTATGGAAATTGAAAATAGCTATAGCGTTACCCCTTCCGCTCCCCCGAAGTCCCGGAGGGGAAGGAAGAAAGGCCAATCACTGATTCTCACTACCCCTGAGAATGCTTCAGTACTGAAGGAGAAACATGACAAAAAAGAAGAAACTCGTCTTAAGAGAGAAGCGAAGGCTATGAAAGTCGCCAATGGGTTCATTAGTAAAAAGATGAAGGTGCCGAACGTGAAAAACAGTGTGCTAAAACGCAACAAACGTTGCCTTTTTTAGACATTTTGTCTATTATTTGATTTTAAAGTTTCTAAATTCTTAGAACAAAATTATGTAGCTATGTCACAAATCGGCCCTCATGGCCCTTCAACATTGTATGTATACAGGCGGTAAACTTATGCCCAAGAGGTGGTCAACTTTTGCCCTATGGGCTTATTTTCCTTGCGAAATTTTGAAAATTGTTTCAGACTTAAACACTCAATAAAATTGTAGTTTGATTCCCCCATTTTATGCAAAATCGACTTGGCTTCAAGATGACACATTTTGTTTGCATTTGGTTGAATTATTACGGTGCATTATGCACCGTGCATACAATCATTTTTGTCAAGTGGTCAACTTATGCCCTTCACTCCCATATCGCTGACTTAAAATGCAAAATGACGTAAGTACATTTCACCCCTGACGCAGCATACGCTCTCGTTATACACTAGCTCTTGCTGTGATATTGCGTCAGGGGCCAACTGCACTTACGTTATTTTATTTTACAAGAAGACCAGCGATATGCAAATAATTCTGATTATCATAATTTTAGCTCTTTTAGAACAACAACCTTGAACTTTGTCTTTACATTTCTGTACTCGGTGGATAACAATAGAGAATTGTTTTATTTTTTATCCTCCCCTCTAACTCTCTTTTCTACACGTCTCTTTTGTGACAATAAAAAATGTGTACAGAATTTTCCTTTCAATTTCCTCCCTCTGTTTATCTGTCACACAATTTTTTTTCTTTCGTTTTAAAATTTTTCCTTCTCACTTGGAATGACTTCATAGCCTACCACTGCATCACTTCTGCAAGTCTCAACTTTTCCATTTTTGGATGACAAAATTTATTTACATGTACAAAATTTGGCAGTGATCCCAGCTTTTATTTTTTTGTACGAGCGTCCACGACTATATTTGACAGTCGTCCATTTTACTGGACACTTGTCCAGTGGGAGTGGACAAGTAAATACTCTCACTAGCATCTTCATAAATAAGAATGCAGATAAAGATGTTTTGCAAATACAAGGGATAATCTATCATTGATAAGGATGAACATGCGAAATTGGCTCTGCGAATTTTTGTTTATTCTTCGCATCACAATTATTGGGATGATCTGCGTGATTAAACAAGTTTTGGGAATTGTTTATCCACTGCAGCTTGTAACGTACAGGCGAGCAGAAGAAATGACACGTTAAAAAATTTTTTTTAAAAGAGCTGGAATCTCTCTCTCCTTCTGTGTGTGTGTGTGTGTGTGCTTGTCACCTCCAAAGTCTTCCTTCTCTCTCCCCTCACCGAGTGTGATAATATTGATAGTCGCTGTACATCGAAGAGAGTAAATAAATCAGCCTCCAGTCAAATGAATCTTTTTTTGTACTCACCTCTTCCATTAACTCTTTCGCGAGTTTCGCGTATGCAAATTTTTTTAATTTTTCCTGTACTTCTAACATTTAATTGCATTATAAGTTGGCATGATAGTGACATCGTAGTGTTACTATAATGGTATTTCCATAATCTGCGTCGTGTCAAGACTCTTGACTCAAGAGGAATAATAGGGAAACATTTCCTTCTCTTTCATGCGCGCGCGCGTCTGGCATAAAATCCATTTTAGACTGGAATAGTTAGCAACTTTGTGTAGTTTAATCCGTATTTAGCATTTGTCACACACACACAAAGTCATAACGATGATTACCAAGAGTTACCAATGGGTGACGAAATTTTGGCTAATTTTGATCATCCTTTTTTGCAATGGAGAATGGGGTGAGTGTGGCGAGGTGAGGATTTGGGAGCGAACTTTGGTTCTGGACAAAGAGGCGGGAGTTACAATTTCCTGGAATATTACAAAAACCGGAGGTCATGATGGAGGTCAGCAGAAAACCCATCAACCCAACGGGCAGGGATGGTTAGACTTGGAAGTGTTTGCACCAACAAGTGGGTACGTAGGCCTGGGTTTTTCAAACAATGGCGCTATGAGGGGAAGTGACATTGTCATCCTTTGGGTTAACAACAAAGGTCAAGGTCAACTAAGGGTATGTTACGAAAAAATCTCCGAGCCACGCTTCATAAAATAGCAGAAATTGAATCTCTGAAATTCCATGTAGAACTAGTTTTGTGGCAATCAAAAACTGTTAGAAAATTTTTTCTAATGTGAAAATTTTCAAAAATATTTCAAAATTTTTGGAATAAAATTTTATTGTAGGACTTACACGGGACTGGAAACGAGCAACCAGAAATGGATCACCAACAAGACTATGAATTAGTTGAAGCAAGTGAGACGAAAGATGGCACTACTGTCTGGTTTAGAAGAGCCCTTGACACGTGCGATGAAGAGCAGGATTTCAAAATTCTTGTAAGCTTTTAATTTTCTAATTTCTTCAATAGAAGTCTGTTTTATAAATTATAATTAATTTATAAATTAATATAAAAAAATCCCTCTCAAATCAAGTCTTAATTTGAGAGGGATTTTTTTGACTGTCAAAAGTGTCATTTGTGAATGATTATTTTTTGGCGGAAAATTCCCTATTTGTCTCACTGGGATAAATCCTCTATTCCAGCCCTTCCTTTGGAATGTCTTTTCGAATTTTGAGCTTCCCTCCTCATTTTCTCTCCTCTCCTTTTCTTTTTTCGAGCCCGCAAAAAACCCTGGGTTTTTCTAAAAAATTTCTGGGCCATGGGCTTTTTGGGTCTTTTGGGTCGTGGGTCGTGGGTTTTTTGTCAACATTTTTGGGGAAATCAGTAAAACGTCTTTGTTAAATCTGAAAGAAGTTTTTTCCAAAATTAATTTTGACACAACATTTTTGAGCTCGTTTCATTGACTGCATTTGAATTTGTGCTTGTCAATTTTAAAATATCTCCGTTGTTCATATTGAAAGGACGAAACGACCCGGGTGATCTGGGCGGTTGGAAAGAATGACCCGATAATCGTTGGGAGTGAAAGGGATTCGCTTGGACTAATTTCTTTTGACTACCATGGAGTGAATGGACGGGGATCCAAAGGTGTTTACTTCCTGGACAATCCCATCAAGGAACCGTTTCCAGATGACCGTGGGCAAAATAGTTCCACCGTTATCCACTGGGACTTGGCCATGTCAAATGTAAGTTACATTTTTTCAAAAATTGATTTTTACAGCCCAGAGACTATTTGAAAGATTCTGAAGTACCAAAATTAATTCTGGAAATTTAAATTCTGTAGAACCAAATTAATGCGGAGGAGACGACATATTTTTGCAAGATTGTCAAATTCCCACACACAGACAAGAAGTATCACATGATTGGGGTGAGACATACAACAGCGCCAACTTCCAAATTAATATAAATTCAAAGGACTTTCAAATACAGAAATCATTTGGATGTCAAATCTGTATTCATTCTTTGTAGTACCGTCCACTCATCACGCAAGCCAACATAAAGAAAGTCCATCACATTTGTATGTACGAGTGTGTCGTACCACAAAAGCAGGGTGGGACGGCGGCAAAATTTGAAAAACACACCACACACGAGGGTGGTCGTTGCTACACGGTATTTTTTTCCTGCCCTCCTTTTTCAAACCAAGTTTTCCACGAAAAGCTGACAATTCCATCCAGGCACGGACCGGAGGGCCCAAGGCCGAGGGAACGATGCTCAAATGGCCCTTAAATTGCTAAATAACGTTTTGCAAAGGGCCCTTGGTACTGTAAATTCGGAGGGCCCAGAGAGCGATCGCTCCCTACCTCCCTGGGCCAATCCGTGCCTGAATTTTTCCTTACAGTTTCAGTTCATTTCTAAAAAAATTTTGAATTGCNAGGGCCCTTGGTACTGTAAATTCGGAGGGCCCAGAGAGCGATCGCTCCCTACCTCCCTGGGCCAATCCGTGCCTGAATTTTTCCTTACAGTTTCAGTTCATTTCTAAAAAAATTTTGAATTGCAGCCAAATATGCCGCCAGAATGGGCGCAGCACTGCATGTCATTCTTGGTATGCTGGGTTATTGGATCGGAAGGAGAACTTGTGCCAAAACATCTCGGTCTCCCTCTTGGAGAAGAACATAACGGAGCAACGTATTTTATGTTCGAAGTTCATTATCACAATCCAGAGGGAGATACCTGTGAGTGATTCCCGCTCTCTGTTCAAGAATGGAGCTTGAAAAAATGTACATTGCTTTGCTACAAAGAGTTCTTATGTAAAAAAATATTTCTCGGTAGTTACGGACTCTTCTGGCATCCGTGTATTCTTGGACGAACCACGACAGAATGAAGGACATCAGTTGATCCTACATCATCGGGTGACACCCTTCCAGTACATTCCACCACGGCAAAAAGCATTTGAATCCTACGGTATTTGTACAGGGGAATGTACCAAAGCGGTAAGGAAAACATGCTGCAAATTATTACATTGCAAGATACACTCTTAGAATTTCCGGGGAAAATTTGTACCACAGAGTGGAAAATTGTGTGTAGGGATTGGGATGGGGGAGGCTGAGTGAAGGATGCGTAGAAAATATTGACCCCACCAACACAACAAATATTTTCCACTCTCCAGTACACAAATTCTACCTTTCCAGTCCAATTTTATACTCGAGGGGTCAAAAATTGCCACTCTCGAGTGGAAATTTTGTGGTGGAGAGTGGAAAATATTTTTACCGTTGGCCGGGTCAACATTTTCTACTCTGGGGTACAAAAATCAGTATCCACTCTCATATTCTGACTCAGATTTAAGAGTGCAAGACGCTAGATCAGCCGAGTTGCAGCTGCTGCGCGCGCGCTGCCAACTTTTCGCAAAAATAAATTAAAGAAAATTTTCCTTGGAATGTTCGCGGTGACGCGCGGAGCTGGCGTGAATTTTTTCAGGACAATTAAGCACTAGAAATTTATGGGTTTCAGGCATTCCCGCCAGAAGGGATCAAAGTTGTGGGTTTCCTACACCATGCGCATCTGGCCGGGAGAAAATTGCGAGTGCGACATGTGCGCAATGGAGTCGAGTTACCCAGGATCACTAACGTTGGTTCGAAATTCATGTATACATAGTGTGTATTACACACACACACACCCCACACTCACACACACACACACTCAAACACACACCACACACACCACACACACGCACACACACACACACACCACATACACACACTAAGTAAGATTAAAGTAGAATTTAGATACATTTTGGTTACCCAAAATCGATTTTAATTTGCAAATTTTTTTGCTGCTTCTCTTTCGCTGTAGGACAACGCTTACGATTTCAATTACCAGCAGTCCAGAATTCTCCGAAAGGAAGTCACAGTTTTACCCGGGGACGATTTGATTGTTGAATGTGAGTACGACACTATGGATCGGGACAAAGCTGTGTTGGTAATGAATCATAACAAGTGTCACTCCGCTTCACTTTGCTGTCAGAGCAAAGAATAATCTTTTTATTTTTGCAGGGAGGTTTAGCAGCCACCCAAGAAATGTGTGCCGCTTTCCTTCTCTACTACCCGAAAATCGAATTGAGTTACTGCGCAAGTCAATCGGAGATGTACAACTTTTTCCGGGTAGTTGGGATCGAGGATGTAACCAGTAAAGTTTTCCCCGCACTGCACTTGCCTTACAATCCGAATTTGTGGCCAAAGTACTTAAATTCATGCTTCCTCATTTTTATTAGCAATTTCGCATTTATTTTACAAAATTAGAGAAACGTTCAGAAAAATATTTTTTGATGATCCGGCATTTTTTAAAAATAATTTTTGTGAAATTAAAACGTGTGTATTACAGAGAGCAGCAGGGTTTCGATCCTCCGGACAATGCACGTGAATTGGAGAGTGTTGGAGATGGTCAAAGTTTCCACGACGTTTTTGACTTGATGTACATTCAACGACCGGAAAAATTCCGGAATAAAACTGTGAGTCAGTACATGGCAAATAATTTGGACTGGAATGATGAAAAGTTTACAAAGGATGTTAATAATGGATGGAGAAATGGACAGCACTATGCTTTCTGCACGGGACATGGGAGAAAAAGAATACCTATCAAGGTAACAAATTATCGATCCGAAATTCGAAGACTACAAAGTACAAGTGTCTAAATAATGAAACTCGTACACTCTTAAAATAGAAGGAAAAATGTTGGGTGGAAAGTGGATTGTTCACGGAATGAGGGAAAGTTTGCAATGAATTGATTCGCAGTAGACTCATTTGAGTATTTATTTTTTGTACAGAATATTATTGTGAAGTACCCGCGAATTGACAAAGTTTACGTGGATGAAGCTGAAAATCTTGTCTGCTCATCTTCTCCACCAAAGAAAGGACAGGAATCCAGATTACAATCTTCTGGTTCCAGCCGTTTTGGATTTGAAATTCTAAATGTTTTGACTTTTACTACACTTTCGTTAATACTGTACCACATTTGTTTGAGAAATTAGTCAGGGCTGTACACTTCTTGTATGTAGTCTCGGTACAAATGACTCCAAAAAAGAGGGGTAGACCATTATTAAGTAGACGAGAAGATTAAGTTTTAATTGCGGCAGGAATTTGTTTAGCAATTTTGTCATTTCATAGAAACGTAGAATGTGAATGTGAGCTTCAAAATGTGCATTAATATTATTATGAATTCGAATGTCGTAGTAAATATTCATAATATTACATGACTCATGATGGGTAAATATGATGTGACTTAAATAAATACAATTTCTAAAAATGTCCATCCGCTTGGAAAGCCATTTTGCACTGGAATCATGTTGCGTGTGTGTGGAGGGTGGAAGCCATTATATGATGGCGTAGGTTTATTATTGTTTAATTTAGTCCCCTTCGTAAATAACTCAGGTTTAGCCACATGAATAGCTTCAAATTATGGATCCTTTACAAAGGCATGCATGGGTATGGCTATGGCTCAATTCGAATTTTATCTCAAAATTGTAAAAAAATTCCAAATTGTTGAAACATAATTTGACAATGTCAAATTGACATTGTCGAGTCCGCAGTAATCTTCCCCGTCATTAACTATGTAACAGGAAACATTGGAAAAAGCTTTCCACAGTCAAGAGCATTAAACTTGTGACTACATTTCTTGTCAGTGTTGCCAATTTGTATTTTTTGAAATGAGAGTTTAACAGTAAACAGTCTTATATCCTACTTTTGCAGTCATACTTTTACAGTACGATACATAATTAAAATTTTTGGGAAATTTATTTGCATCTATCCGAAATACCAGCGTCCAGAGAGGACCCGGGTGCAACCGAAAAAAATGGCTGTACCAAAGACAGACTTGAAGGCAGGGATAATTGTCCTACTTTTTGCTATCCAGATTGCCCATATGTCTGCACAGCCAAAGCCCTCAGCTGTTGGCGGGAACAATAGTAAGATGTGAATACTAAGAATGTTAATACTAATTTTTAAAATTTTTTAGAAATAAATTGGGAGACGAGGGCGAAGAAGGGAACTCCGTCATAGAAACCACACTCTATTTTCTATGATGGAGTTGCCTTCTTCGTCCTCGTCTCCCAAATGCAGTTAACTAGTGATATTAAGGTTTTTTGGTTTCGGTTCGGTTCCGGTTCCAGAATTTTCAAATAATTAGGATTCCGGTGCAGGTTCCAATTTTTCCCAATTTCCCTTCTGGAACCGTTATTCAAATCCCAATACAATGGGTTCCGGTTCCAGTTTCCATTTTTCATGGGTTCTGAATTTCGGTTCCGGTTCCTAAATTTTTCTCGAATAATTTAATCGTGTGTACAAAATTTTATTTTATATGCTTAAATACGCACATCCGAAGAATTTTTTTACAAATTTTGTGTGTGTACTTTGAAATTTCGAGATTTAATTTTTTGAGATTGGAATCGAAAGGAACCGGTTCTTTTGGGTTCCGATGAGCAAATCCTTATCGAGAATCGGTTCTTTAAGGTTCCGAACCGAAAGTGTGGGTTCCGGTTCCAGTTCCAGAACCGAAATGATTTTCTATGGGTTCTTTACGATACTACCGGAACCCAATGGAACCGTTT
>WJFB01004090.1:0-11035 GCA_009870185.1 Pygmarrhopalites habei | reverse complement strand
TAAATTCTTTTGAACAATTCATCGAGCCGGGCTCGGCAGAATGGAAGATTTTGCATCCACACACTGTGGGAACGTTTAAACCTTCCCACATCTTATAGTAATCGCGTTTCCTCTTTTTTGAGGCTGCGCAATTTGAGAAAGGCTTGAAATGGAAATGATTTTTTGAAGGATCCCACACATTTTTCGGAGTTGAGTCGATGCAGGCTACAAGCTGCACCACAATTGTCCCTGTTTTCCTCCTCTACAACTGTCAAGGATACTTGATTGGATTTGGATTTGATTGGGTAATACTATTTTCTTAACAATTTCAAACTTTCCCACACTCCTCGGATTTTGCTCAAATTTTGGGAAAATTAATTTTGGGAATAGGTTGGTAAGAACTGGGACAGTAACAGCTTTGAGTCACCACCAGCAAGTGTCATTAAGGTCAGTTTCCTCCTTCAATTTTCATCTACTTTTTTCAAAATTTTCTGCACGCCCGTCCCAAAGAACGGGCAATTATCTTGTCATTTTGTAAAATTCTGACGGAGATGGTTTGAAATTTTGAAACGTACAGACAATCGTTGGAGACAACACACCACAGTGCCTCATCGACTTGGCCAACAACAAAGACATCCAAGTGGTGAGTCACATTTCTTTGTTTTTGCAAGACTTCGACTGAAAGTGTGAAGGGAAAATGGATCTGAGAGGAGGACTATTAATAATTTCATTTGATTTAATGTAGACAACGATGCACGTGTTCTTCGTGAACCGAAATCCCAACCCAACGGGATCCTTTGCTCATCCCCTCACCTGCAACTGCCCAGCACCATCTGGTTAAGCATTAAGAATGAAGAACCACATCACAATTGAATCTGTCAAGACAAATTGTGGTGAAGGAAAATCCTCATTATAGAATACAACGATTTGTTCTAGTTTTCAAAAAATTCCCAATTTTAAATTGTCAATAATATTCCTAAAGTGTAGCTGCAAATGCAGTCGAGTCATTAAATAAACAATCAGTTTGCTATTGCAAAAAACATTGTATTCACAAAGCATTAAATTATTTTGTGGGAACGTTTGAACATTCCCACATTCCAGTAAACGCGTTTACTCCATTTTGAGGATGAAATTTGAGAAAGGCTTGAAATGGAGAGGAATGACTAAAGTTGGGAGTCGTCTACCCGCTTGGAAATAGCGTGGAGGATCCTATGGCAGGCATGATTACCCTTCATTGAAGTTGAGTTAAGTCACATTGACACACACGCACACGTTTTGTCTAGCTAAATAGCTAAACAAATCCACTGCATAAGCATCGTTCTCAGATTGGCCCTTCCAGTCATTCCTCTAACTCTTTTGAGGGACAAAGGAAAATATTATTATGTACCCAAGTATTTTCAACTTTATGACTCGTTGCCCTAGATAATGCCAGATTCACGCACGTGCAGACTTGCAGACACCCCTACTTTCATTGAACAAGGCTCACCCACAAGTTCAGGTTGGGTTTTTACTAAATACTTTTTAGGTTTAATCAGATCCTTATAAGGGTGAACACAGTCTAAGGACTCAGCAATACCATACAAAAAAGGGACATGGTCCCCTTACTTCACCTTCGTTTGAAATGTGAGCCAAAAATAGATGAAAAAAGGTTTCTTTCCCTTCCATCGTTTCCTCACACTGAGACAGCTTCTTCACTCCCAGAATTCCTCTCGTCCTTTCCACTCCTGGAATTTTTACTCCCACATTTCTTCCTCCATTTCATTGAACAATGTACAGGGTGACAAATGACCTTTGTCGCCCCCTCTACAGCTGACCCTGTACATGACAAAAAAATATCAAACACACTATGTCGTAGAGAATTTGATTCTGCATTCAGTGCAATTTATTTCAGGTCAAAAGGTCAACACGTGTGGGGGCTAGCGCGCAATTTTATAAAAATTCTCCAATATGCGAGCTTATATCCACAAAGGGTTTCCATCACTTTGCTCCACCTGTGGGTAGATTTGCGTTTAAGGGGGAAGCATTTAAAAAAACTGAAAATCAACTGAAATGGCGTCAATTATCAATGATTCCGAAGAAAATCGATATAAAGATAGGATTAGAGCGATAGCATTTAAAGAAGTTGCAGATGCAGGTTGTGATTTTGTCACAAGGAAGTGGGTGGCCGACAAACTGAGACGAAGTGAAAGATGGGTGACGCGGAATTGGAACAAAAGGTAAAATCTTATTGGTTTTAAAAATTACTTTTCAGAAATACCTTCATACAGACACACACACAAACAATGTTGATGTGTTTTTTTTCTCATTTAGCTATGAAGATGCAAACACTGTCTTTTCGGCTGGTGGTCCTGAGAAAATGAGCCAAGAAAGTCGGGACATCATTAAAAATGCATCAAATGTCAGAAAACGAAGCAACAGAGTGCTATCAAAAGAAATTGAAAATGTGAGAAGAAAGAAAGTGAGTTACGAGACGATCCGTCTCTATCGAAGAAAACTTGGATTGAGACCCTTCCATGAAATTAGAAAACCAATGAACACTCTTTTGAATGCTGAAGGCCGATTATGGTTGGCTGACCATTTAAGTTTATGGACAGAAGAAGATTTTTGTCATGTTGTGCCATCGGATGAGTTTTTCATTTATTTGAAAAGAAGACCAAACCATCAAAATGACCGGATTTGGGCAGCCCAGATCGAGGACATTGACGACAGTCACAGAATAAGAGAAATCGCTCGTTCCGTGGAATGCATTGGAGTTTTCCTTTGTTTTTCAGTAAAAGAAATGATTTGGGTAGTCAAACCGGAAGGACAAAGTTGGGATGGGGCTTATTTTAGGAACGTCATCTTAACTGATCATGTCATTCCCTTTTTGAGAGATTTTGACCGAGTGCTGGATCCTGCTCAGGTTGTGTTTTTGCATGATCGGGCACCATGCATGAAGGCCATTGCCACTCAAAATCTTCTTCAAGAAAATAATATTGACTTTTTCGGGAATTCCCAATGGCCTGGAAATTCACCAGACTTAAATCCGTGTGAACATCTGGGAGCCCTCATGAAGGACAAAGTTGAGGAGGAGTTAATTAAAGAATTTCCGTTGAATGATGCTACTATCGGAGATTTGATGGTGAGCTTGGAACGGGTGTTAAATGACCTTCGATATGACACCCAATTGTTTGAGAGTCTCCTTCGGTCATTTCCGGGAAGATTTAGACAGGTGGTTGAAGCTCAAGGTGGTCACACAAACTATTGATATGGTCTTTTGAAAATTTTTTTGAATTTTGGCGCTAGCCCCCACACATGTTAACCTTTTGACCTGGAATAAATTTTACTGAAATCAGAATCAAATTCTCTACAACATAGCGTGTTTGACCTTTTTTTGTCATGTACGGGGTCAGCTGTAGCGGGGGCGACAAAGGTCATTTGTCACCCTGTACATTCCTTTTAATGTACTTTATTATTTTTTAATTCATTCATTTTCTAATTCCAAATTATTCCAAGTTTCCACAACTTCCAACAACAACACAAAATGAAACTGAAGAAAGAACCAACGGAAGTGCAAATATTTCCCTGTCCCACGGAAAACTGTCCTTACACCACGAAACATTCCCACCATCTCAAAACCCACACCCGAACCCACACAAATGAGAGACCCTACAAATGTCCTTACGAAAACTGTCCTTCCGCCTTCAACCGTGCAGAGCATCTGAAGACACATTTTTTAGTCCACACTAAAGAGAGAAATTTCCAATGCTCCATTTGTTCCAACAAGTTTGGGTCAAAATACACACTTTCCTCCCACATGAAAGTCCACTCCTCCGAAAAACCCTTCTTCTGCCCTCTGTGCCCTTACCAAGCCAAGCGTCGGATAAGTTTGAGAATCCATTTCCTCCACACCCACTCCATTGACCGACCATTCAAATGTGACCAATGTGAGTACGCGGGTAAAACCCGGAATATGCTTACCCGACACATGAAATTCCATCTGAGTCCTCTGCAAAGAGCCATGGAGAAAGTGCACGAATGTCCGCATTGTCCATTCAAAGGTCAAACTCCTGGTCTACTCAGGGTTCACCTGAAAATTCACGGTGACCAACGACCATTCCCATGTCCTCATTGCGAGTACGGGGCAAACCAGTCAACAACTCTGAAGTTTCATATTGCTGCCCGGCACACGGGAGAGAGAAAACATGTCTGTACTTTCTGTGGTTACTCAACGGTCACTCCGACTGGTTTGAAACAGCACATTCGAAAACATATTGGAGAAAAACCACACAAATGTTCGGTTTCAAATTGTGAATACTCGGCCATTCTACTGGCATCCGTTCGAAGTCACGAGAGGACACACACGGGAGAGAAACCATTCCAGTGTGACAAGTGTCCTTATAAGGCTAGGCAAACGGCTCATTTGCGGACACACACCAGATCCCAGCATCCTGCAGGAGGGAAAGTGAAAGTGGAGAAAGGATCAAGTGTCAGGAGAAAGAAGGTGGCTCAGTTAAAAGGAAGTGGAGTTGTTGTGAGAGAACAAGTTTACCATTGCAAAAAGGCCGAGTGCGGATTTTTGACGGGAGATTTGAAAATCTTGGCTCTACACCTGAACCAGCATTTTCTTCCGACTGTCTACATCCGACCACTCCACATGGAGGAGAGAGAAGCGAGGATCGAGGAGAGTCAGATTCATTTTGTAGTGCTTTGTAAACAGGAAGAAGAATTGTAGAGGATATCATTTTACAAATTTGATGAAGTTCACAGATGCATGGCATGATTTATAAAATTTGTAAAATCATCAGAGCGAAGCGGATTAAATTGTACCTATGGAAATCATTTTATTTGAAACACACACACAATTTGATTGTTGTCGTTTCAAAACGAAAAATGAATGTAGTTGTTGAAGCATTATTCTCCGATTCGTTCCAGTCAATCTTTCATTCTTTTGTGTTTTGCTAAAAATCTAAAACAATGTACATACATATACAAGGCTCGAAGACTCAACTATTTTTTTTAAAATTACAATACACAGTCAAATACTACACTCTTAAAATAGAAGTAAGAATGTTGAGTGGAAAGTGGATTTTGCAGGGAATGAGGGAAAGTTTCCCTTCAGAAGGTAACAATTCTCCCCGGGAAAAGAAGCAAACTGGTTTCCCCGGAGGAGTCCACAAATTCCACAGAGGAGTCCACAAATTCCCCGGAAGAAGGGAAAATATCCCGAGATGGAGGGACAATTCCACTCTTCCCCCCAATTTTTCCCTTCTTCCGGGGAAAATGATTTAACCTTCTCCTCAAGTTTTCCGANCTTCTTCCGGGGAAAATGATTTTACCTTCTCCTCAAGTTTTCCGAATAAGTTGGACTCCACCGGGCAAAATTTTACCCTTTCCCGGGAAAACTTTCCCTTCTGTTCTAAGAGTGTATGTGTGCACAAGGCACACACACACGCACAATGTACAGTCCAAAATGAGGACTCCACGTTGTCCATTTCATAAAATTAATGTTTCCAGCTCAAATCATGTGACCTCATTATTCTTCCACTGGTTTGTGCCTACGTTAACCAATTTGTCTCGTGGTGGTTGATATAGTCCCATTTTGTAGCCATATTTCAATTTTTCCAATTTCCCTTTTGAATTGTAATGCAGTGAGACTCGGTTGGCCTAAGTAGCGCTAAGCAGACTGTAATTCAGTTTGAGTTAGTCTGACACACACACATTGTAGTTTACCTGGTGGAGAGTAGCGAGTTCGACAAAGAACTTTGAGCAATAATTGTTTAAGGAGACCCATTCAAGCGGTTAAAAGTAAATTGTGAATGTAAAATTTAATTACGCAAGTAGATACAGATGGAATGACGTGTCCGACTCTGATTGTGAGTGAACGGTATAATTACCTTCAATTGACACACACACGTATCTTTGTTTGATATAACGAATTTAGTCACAAAGTGACCGAGCAATCAGAGAATGACACAACCATTCTTCTGCTTATTCTACCTCACAAAACGTTGGACGGTTGGACGACGTGTAAAATTTGTAATCACTTCAAATTTACTTGCCGCCCACAAAGAAACAATCAAACCAAAACTTGACAGCTAGATTACATTTCAAAGACGCCACACCTACTCAATTTTATTGTCCAGTCCAAGTTTATTAGAAATTTTTGTGTATTGAACAGAGAGTAATTTACTCTGACGAAAGCCTCTCTCTCTAAATGTCAAGGTGTCATAACGCTCAATAGTCAAATTAGGAACCGTCTACACAAACAAATCAAAATTCCATGTCACATCCAAGAAAAACTGTAGACAAACACAAAAAAAATCAATGGCACGTTCAAATCACCGTAGCTACAAATCCTTTTTCCCGCCTTGGTTACAAAACTGAGTTTCCACGGAATGTCAACTGCATGTGTTTAGAATACACGACAGTCAACTTCAATTTTTTCGAAATTATACCCCGGCTTTTATTTAATCCTTCCCTGTATTCCAACTCACCACACACACACACAAATTGACACCTTCACATCCAAACGATGGACATCACGAGGATATCAATGTGTCAAGCACAAAAAAATGGTAATGGAAAATCCCAGCCACAATTAAACCCAGTTTATCCACGTTACAAAACACTTTCCAGTTAGCTCTTCAAAAATCGTTTAAGTTTTCGCTCACAAAATCAGAAATTCGTGTAACCCGTGTCTGTAAAATAGTCAAATTGTGAGCAAGATTTACCAGTCATCCAATGGCTGAATCCAGTGTAGAATCCGCTGTTCATTCTTCAACTTCAAGGGAAAGTGAAGAAGAAGAAGAACGCGAATCGGAGATAGTCAATCATTGGACATCACCAAGGATGATTCGACAGAAGGATCTCTTTTGGAATTACCTCTCTTTCGACATCCTAGGTCGAGTTGGAATCCTCCCAATAAAATTCAACGAAACTTCAGGTCAGGTCACAGTCCTTACTCAAGGACTGAGTCGATGGTTGTGGAGACTCTGGTTTGCAAATGGAATTTTTTTGATGGTATTCAAAAGTTGCCGCCTCGTCCAATGTCTCCTTTTGCATGACAATAATAATAAAATTAATCAACTCTGCTTTCACATTTGCATCACTTTTGTGGCCATAACTTATTGTCTCTGGACTCTCATCCTTTTCATCCAAAATCCTCAAGTCTGTCAAAAGATTTTCAACCAATTTCACATCCAAGATGAAGGTACCCAAAATTCTGGGATTTTTCAGTACTTTTCACACATGTTTTGAAATAATTGACATACTTTCTGAAATCAATTTTTTGTACAGAAAACAAATGCGATCCGAAGTTGTACACGGAGCAGGAAAAATTAATTTTGAATCTCCCCGCTATCCACTTCATCTGTTATCCTCTCTGCGTTTTCTCACTGCATATGAATGACCCAACATCTCCAGAATACGTGTACTCAATTCTACCGCCACAATTTCAAGGACAACTGATGACCATTTTTGATGGCGAGTCATGAAACGGCAGTTTTCATTTACTATTTGGCTGTGGCTTACTTTGGAGTCTACGTCAAATTAATTTTCATTCAGAATGCCAAGGACAATATTGAAGACGCCATTCAAAATGTCGGGTAATTTTTCAAAAACTGGACACAATTTCGAAAACTGACTCTTTAGGAATAAATTGTAAAATTACAATTATATTACAAAATGTTTCATTTTTTTAAAAAAAAAATTAATGGAGAGTAGGAAAAGCGAGGGTTGGAAGCTAGGAAATCTTGAGCAGGAATTTGAAAAGATCCGAGAGATGGACCTGACAATCCTCCTCTTCAACAATTTGTACTCCTACTTGATTTTCGTGTACAAACTTCAACTGATCACAGCATCCGTCGATTTCTGGTACGCTAGCATTGTCTGTTTCGCAAATCCACTTCTGGCTGCTGTATTTTCGACGTGTGCTTTCTCTGTGACTACCAACTTCATACTAATTTTCGATAAAGCCTTCATCATACCAGACCTGATGGGAAAATGGAAGAGTACGCTGGATGTGAAGACTACGGAACTTCAAGTCAAATTCGAAAGGAGTTTTGTGAGGAAGTGTGTCAAGTCTGTACCAAATTCAGCAATAATGGTTGGACATTTTCAGAAATTGGACAAATTGAGCACACCTGTATTCGTTGACTTCATCGTCACACAAGTGGTCAGCTTGCTAGTCACTTTTCCAGACAAGTCCTTATCTATTTAATAAACATAATGCGATCTTGAAAATCACATTCACGGTCAACGGGTTTGGAAGATGTAGCGTAGCAAAGCGAACAAACGCTACCCCCTTTAGCGTAGAGGTAGCGAATGCATGAATTATTTCACAGACTGACACAGACAAAAAGCATGTCGGAATAATCCACTACGATTTACAAAATAATTTGACACATCGGCTGGACATTTCATACATCAAACAAATTCTGATTGTGTAGACTAAATTCTACTTTCATTCATTATCAAATTCTTCAATCAAATTACATTCTATTTTGCATCTACGAAAATGGAATTAATTAAATCATTGTCATGGAAATTTGAGTGCTTGTCATTGTCGCACTCATTCCTCGTGGACCATTTTATTAAATGTTTCGCAACCAGTTGCCATTGTTGAGATGTCGAGTGACAATAGGAATGACATGGTTTGACTTGAATCCTTTTATCCACCCATCTCATGTTTTTCTACTGGTAGATATAAGAAGCATTTCCAACAAACTCAGAAGTGTCAGAACATCCCAGCTCACGACTGTTATCAAATATGATTGACATTTTGAGAAACTTTGAGAAATATCGTACGAGAATTTCAAGTTTCAAGTTGCCATGATGGCCGTAGAAGCGACTATTTCTATTTTACTCCTCACTGCATTCCTCACTGTAGGAACTGGTAAGAGTAGTCACACACAAATCCTTTTTATTAAACCAAACATAAATTAATATTATTCCACATTATCAGTCGAATTGAATTCGAAGAGATTTCTGGCTCTACATTTGTCCTGCCTATCCACCCAGTCAAACTGACTCGAATCATGCAAGGTTTGAGAGAGAGTAAAGAGAGATGGTTAGGGGTGAAGTGTGAAGTCGAACTGACTCGCTGCCAAACTGTACTTTTATTCTATGACCACAATTACAAAACATGTGATTACATTCACAGATAACTTCACCTCAATCAGTGACATCCTGATCAATCAGCTCAACAACGCTTTCGACCTACACGTAAACTCGCAAGCCAAGTCAGTGACGGAACAAAACGCAGGTCACGTCACCGATGGACGTGAATCTTGTGCAAAAACAGCTATTATGTCACTGGGACCCGCCATTCGAAAATACGATATAAAATGCAAATCAAATGCACTTTTAAAAATAAAAATTGCAGCATAAATACTAAATACAAACATATACTGTCATTCCCATTTACTATGTTCTTTGACCTCATGTAATAAAGAGAAGACAGTCAAAAATTACCTTTTTAAAAAAATTAAGTGGCAATTAATTTTTTCTGTATCCTGAATTTTTTTAACCAAAAGATAACTTTAGTGAATCGTTGATGTTGGAGTGTGGATAAAAAAAAGGGGGGAGTGTGTGTGAGGGAGAGAGGAGAAAAGATGTGGATGGAAAGGGAAGCTGCGTGTGGAGTACAGCCAACTTGGGTGGTCCCCATTGAAAACAGGAATCTCGTAGAATAGGCTCAAACCATCTTTTACACGAGTGGAAAAATACAGCAGCCACAAAGAGTTTTTTTTAAAAAAAATGTTTTAATTTTTATGGATTCAAAAAAATATTTATTCAAAATGAAATGTAGTAAAAAAATTCCAATTTCCAAAACTGAGTCCATAGTGAATATATGTGCGGAAAAATTGTGGTGAATATTTAATTCTTTTATTTGTAACATGTGGGAAACTCAAGACTTCGCTCACTTCGCTCTAACTTCTCGATCCAGCACAATCCCGACCACCTGAAAATTCCATCCAAAAAATTAAATTTCCCCAATCATCTCTTACAAAAAGGTTCATCACAAATGAGGTCAATGACCTCATTTGACCTCATCACCTCAGGTCACTGCTCAACTCACCATTTTCCCGCAAACTTGACACGGAGGTCTGTTTCCTCTATCCCCATACAAAACATCCGCACAGCCATGACACAGAACTTGATGACCACAAGGCCTGAAAAATACATTTGCCAACTGCCTCTGACACGTCGTACACCCATCCTCTCCCAAATGTCCGGGCATTTCCAGTTCCTTTGACCCTGTCATTGTTTTGCTAATAGGTTTGAGGACAGCAATGACCTGTGCCATCTCCATCTGCCTTTTCTCATGTCTCTCCTTTTCCAGTCTCATTTGTTCCTCTTCCATCGACAGAGCGACTACACGGGCAACTTCATCATCCTCCGGAATGGCGGGTGGTGCAGAACCAGTCAAGACTGACCGGGTAACTTGGATATTTTCGTAAAGCTTTACTCTTTCAATCCTCCTTCGTTCATCCTCCACCGAAAGGCGGAGGGCTCTTTGGAGTACGTCCTCTCCGAAATCATAAACTGATAAGACTGGTTGTCTGCATACAGAAAATTAATTTGAATAGAAATTTAAGTTAATCGCTCAATAAAATTAAGTAATTTTGACACTCACGGCTGACAATTGAACGCAGCACAATTGTGGCAGAACCGAATGGGTGAGCCAGGGACGTCCATCCTTGAACGAAACACAATTTTTCGCGAGCAAGCTCCGCAAAAATATTGAAAGCACACTTTGCATCGATGTTTGGGTAAAATTAGGGAAAATTTTGCACTGCAACTAAGGCAGGCTTTGTTACCCCTCAGTACGTGATCAGGTGTGTACTGCATTGCATAAAAAGGCTAATTTTTTACAAAGGAAAATGGACGCAGGACGCAGTGCTATTTCTTACTTGTTATTGAAATGCGATGCAAAGGATGTAGCTTCAAAGCTGCAGAAATGTAAATGAGAGACGCCGCCTGGTTGACATGGCCTTCGATATTGAGTTGGATCATCCAACTTGGCAGATCAGTGATTCATTTCGCACAATGCAAAGTAGGGGTTAAGGTGGAC
>WJFB01004089.1:0-11037 GCA_009870185.1 Pygmarrhopalites habei | reverse complement strand
GTGTTACTGAAAATGAGAGTTTGACCTACAGAGAGTAGAAGGTATATCTGTACAATTTTTTCACATGAAGCTTAGACCCCTACAAAAGTTTCCCGGTGACATTAGAACCCAAATTAAAAGCCTGGACAATGTGTACAGGGTCAGAACAACTGAAGAGATGGTTCCCCGCCGAAGGCGGGGAAACCACCTCGTATCGTACATATGGAGTCGGGCTGAAAGAGATGAGAGGATATTATGACCAGTTAACAGTAGGACTAGCCTCTAGTACATTTAAATTTGCATTCCGACATCAATCTATGCTGTCGGCCAAAAATGTCCTTTCAACTACACACACACACTCTCGAGATGTACATATGTGTATGAATGAGTGTGTGTGGAGTCGACAGGGGTAAGCATGGGCCAAATTTTGCAAATTCAACCAGCTCTGGAATTAACTGTAATTGAATTCTACTCTGCTGATTCCAATTACTCCGAAATTCTTTGAAAACCACCATTACTATGACCGGAATGTTATTAAATCCATTTATTAGAAAAATTAGGCATCATTTACAATCACAATTACAAATAACTACAATGACTGTAGATTATCCTGAGCTTGTGTGTGTGTGTGCGTGTGTTGTGCACACTCAGACTATCACAACGACATTTGTATTGCTCTGAACATTTAGGGCAGACCACAACCAAAAATTACAAGGTCAATAATAACATCCTGCATAAAATTGTTGGATAGAATAAGGGAGAATTCAATATCGTTTTCCTAATTGGCCCAATGAACCTCATGGAGGAATGGCAACAACCACAATTACCCCTGTCCATTACACAGAAAAGTAAATTACACGCACAGTCTTTTGTTTTACCTCCACCCACACACATCCACACACTCACAACGACTCAACGGTCTGAGCCGAGTCGTTGAGTTTGATAAAAATCTTTCCCCCTCTCTCCAAGTCCATGCATGTCATTCCTACAATATAGGCTGGTAGAACTTGGACTTGTTTGAATTATTTGATCACCTCCAACAAAAAAGCTTGTTCGTCTCTTCCTCCATTTACACAACATTGAAAGTTTTACAGAGTTTTACAGTGAGACAGGTTGAGCTGGATGAGACACACACACACATCTATGTACACTACGTTCCAAAACACACACAGTAAAATGCGATCCTCCGTGTTGTCCACACACATGAAACCAAGAAGAGGAGGAGGAGGAAAACATCCATGTTGTCACTTTGTGAAATTGTGAATTGTGTGTGATAAGTTGAAAGAAGACAGTGTATGTATGTAGTGTGTGTATGTGTCCTGCCTGTTGTCATCGTTACACTAAAGAACACTCGATGACCAAAGAGTTACAAAAAAGGCGTATGCCGGCTTTTCCCTCTCTCTCTCTCTCGTCTTGTCGTCTGTCATCTTTTCAAATGGCAACGGACATAACCGACTTGTTCATCGTCATGTTTCCCTCTTCAGAGTGTGCCACACACACACGTCCACATAATACGGAGTAATAGTGTGGGACCGGAACTATTCTTACATTTTTGTACAACATCACACGACTATAGAAACGTTTCACTCCTCCCTCCTCTCACTCTATCTACAATCATACAATCATTCTTCGATATGTTTGAGTTGGCTTGTGGAATTGTTTTTACATTCTCCTCCTCCCTCATAACAATCCCTACACAATTCTGCCTCTCACATTCTATTATTCACTCTCCCAAGTTTCATTGACACAATGGGTATGGAAAAATAACTGGCTTAATCTCACAGCTAAATAGTTTCCAAATGCCAAATGGAATGTTAGGAAAACAGTAAAGATGATTTACTTTGCTCCTGATGGAACACAAAATTAGATGCACACACAATCATGAGGAAAAGATAGAAATCAATATTCTTTAATGCATCCACAACATACAATGCAAAAATATACTACATTTAATTCTCTAGGAAGAAGTGGAAGAACAGGGTTAAGACCAGACTTGAGGACGAAATAAAAAAAACATGGAGTTATTAGAGCTTGTGAATGAAACTGCATTGCATTTGAGATGTTTCCACAAACAGACAAAAGTCTCCTTAATTTGACTCGTAGATTGGAAAGAGAGAGAAAAAAATGAGTTACTATCGTTCCGTGTCTCATTCTCATTCTCTCTCTCTCGTCTAAAAATACAACAGGAAAAAAACGCTGTTGTATTTTGTACACATTCGTACACACGCACACACACACAGAAAATACACATGACTTGTTGGCCCTCACTCCCAGCTCACCAACTAGCTTTGATTCATCTGATTATGTGTGTGTGTTTCATCGTTAGCTATATCGAGCCGTGTATCTATATGGGAGTAAATCTTAATCGTTTCATCTCTCCAATACATTTTTGTATCCTTTTTCGCAATTCTATAGCTGAAATTCTCTCTGCCTCTCTCTTTTTTCCGCATCTCTGTGCACAATGCGGAGGAAGCTGGAAAAGAGAGATGGGGAATTTCAAAAACGTTGAATGCTGTCCACATTGAAAAATTCCACGACAATTCCTCTCTTCCCCAGAACCGATGAAAGAAAATAGACTCCCTGTTATAGACACACACAAACACAAGCAGGGACAGCAGAGGCTAAAATAATTGCTGATGAAAGTTAGTGTGGTGGATGATAGGGAATATGAGCTGAGAATAAAAATTAGATGGTTGAATTGACGACAAAATAACTTGGAACCACACACACACAAACTGTACGCTCATAGAAACAGCCACAGTCCACAGTTATAGCAGTAGAGAGAGAGAGAGAGAGAGAGAGAGAGCGAGAGCATGATGTATATCATTTCTGGTTTTGTAAACGAGGCGCATGTCATAGCCACCTAACAAAACTGAGAGAGAGAGAAAGAGAAAGAAAGAGATTGGCAACACACACACCGTCGACGAGGATAGAGAGAATAAGAGAAATAGGAGGAAGGAGCAGCAGAAACGGGCCAGCGGGTGAGACGATAAAACGACAGAGAGAGAGAGAGAGAGAAAGTGCAGGTATACATAACATTACTTGGTATTGTGTTACAAGTTGTTTTTTTTCCTTCCACATACTTTTTTCCCTTCACTCGACTCAGGAACGGAGCAGTCGACTTCTAAAAGTCATGTTACAGTGTCAGTGGGAATTGTGAGGAAGTTCTTCTCTTCTCTCTCTCTCCTTCTTCCCTTCGACTCATTGAGAGAGACAGAGTGGAGGATTTGGAGGAAAGACATTATTTGACACAAGTTGATCACACACACACCCGTCTGACGACGTAGTCAAGGAAGTATAAAGAGAGTGAGTGAGTGTGTGTGTATTTTGTGGAGGTGGGAGAAAAAAAAAGAAAAATTGACTTGGACTTAGTTTTTGAAAAGGCTGTGATTTTTCAAGGCTTTTTTTAATTTCAAAAAAAAAGAAAAAAACCTCGACACACCGTCACCCTTCTGTCACCCGCGACGACAACCGACAAAGCCGAAGAAGACTTGGGGAAAAGCTTCACATTTATTTTGTTCCGGAAGTTTACAGCTGCCACGAACAAAAAACAGAAGTAAGAACTCACCTGTGCTCTATTTTTTCTCCTGTATTTTTTTGGGCAAGACCTATGAGTTTTGTGTGTGTGGATGAGTGTGGGGTGTTTGTGTTTGAGTCAAGAGAGACAGAGAAAGAGTGTGGCCTCATCAAGGAGGAGGAAGGATCAGGCGTTGTGGGTGAAAAGAATAAAAAAATCTTTTTGTGTGTGTGAGTAAAGGACAGCGATAGAGAGATAGAAAAGAGAAGAATGAGAAGTGAGGGAAAGGAGAAGTGACAGTTGCAATCGGTGATGATGAAAAATATAAGGGTAAAAAATAGAGCTAGTGACATTTTATGACGCTGTGAACATCACATTTTATGAGATTCACACGGATAAATGTGCACTACATCTTTCTCCATATCATAAACATTCACTCTTCTATCTCACACACTTAAGGACGACACTTCTCTCTCTCTCTCTCTCTCTTGATGCAATACGATACGATGTGAAATTGGCTGATGGAAAGAGAGAGAGAGAGAAAGGAAGATAGACACAGTCTTCTCCTTTTTTTCATGTAGGAAGATGTGAAGAGGATAGTAAATCCTCATCTCCTCTCTTCTTCCCTTACCCCCTACTTTAAATCCCTTGACGAAACCTATCAAATGTGAAGTATCATTTTCTTCTCTTCCTATCCATTCCAAAACATCATTGAAATACTCGAGGGAGATTGTCCTTGTGTCCTCTGTGCAAATTTTAAAATATATTGAGATTCAACAAGCACAGCCTTACACACACACGCACACGTAGAGAGAGTGTGTCTCTTTTTCAAGGAAAAAGGAGAGGGAACAAGATAATGCATTTGTTTTTGTCAAAATACACAATCCTGTTTTTAATCTTGAGTTTTCCTCCTCAGGTAGAATCAACAAAAGACAAGAAATAGAAATTCATCTTGACCTTCCTCACTATTTGAACTGGAAACAAATTGTTCTATGCAGTAGTATTCTATCGCAAATACGGTAGTCATTGCACTCGGTACAAAACACGAGAATTCTATTATCCATATTTGGAACTTTTTAATTTGCCATTTAAAAGTAAAATTACTGGAATGTATTAGTAATAAGAGGAAAGGAAAATCGAGATGTCATTTAAATCATTCTTGATTTACATTAACATTTCAAAGGAATCCTCTCCGAAACAACTTCTCTCTCTCTCTCTCTCTCCGTGTCTTCTGTGTGTGTGTGTTACGTGTACAGAAGTATGTGAATGTTGGTTAGTAGTGTTAGTACACCAAAAAGGATGCCGATTGATCCATTTAATTTTAATGGTAGTTTTTATTCGTTCAAAACAAGATATGAGATAGTACTCACACGTATCACACACACACACCACAACTTTATTATAGTCTGTAAAATTTGTATGAATAACCCGTCACACTATTACCCCTAACAAACTCTAATCTTACAACTGTACACAGTACACACACACAGAGTGTGTGTGTACGTGTGTGGGTGTCATATAATGTGTGTGAATAATAATTCGCTAATAGAACCTGATTAGTAAGTTAATTACAAGAGTTTAGTGTGGCAAATTAAATTTGTAAATTTGATTAAGCTTCCTCTCTCTCACACACACAGGCACACACAAACATTCCTCCTTTGCCTTTCCATGTGAAACTCTTGGAACACACAGAAACTTGTTGACGACTCCTGCTCTCATTTTTTTTCACCCTCCGCCTCTTTTATACCTTCTACTTCCTCCAGCATTTCCACATTCACACTTCGTTGCACACTGCAACTGTTTAAGCTGAAATGTATTTAGCATAAATTAAATATCACACACACACGTCCTCCACCGCCATATCAAATCTAGAGCTGCTACTGCCCTATTCCATCCATTATAAGCTTTTTACACTGGCAAGTCATGTTTAAAGTTTTTGCCTTGAAAATTTAATTTTAATTTAAATGATATACCCGATCATTTTCGGGTTGTTGACAAGTCCGAGTGTACAGTTCCAGTCCATCCAAAATTCATGGAATGGACTCTAGTAAAATTACGAAAATTTTATGATGCTTATGCGTATCGATGCGGGAGGAAATAAAAATATTTATGACTTTCTCCAGGTGATTCATTTAATTCCCGTCATGGTGATCGAAAACATAATTAAAAAGTACGCAATTGAAGTGATGGAATGGTATTTCCTAGTATTATTTATTAATTAGAACATTTCCGGAATGTAACACAACTTCTGTTTCTAAATTCATTTCAATCATTTTTGTTTAGACCTTTTTACCTCAAAAATATAATTCCATTAAAATTTTGATGCCATTTTCTTCAAAGGGCAATAAATTCCTTGGTAAAATATTCTGATATTAATTTTGCATTGTGACAGTTCTTAGCTTCTGACAAAATTAAATTTAGTCTAAATAATACAAATATTTGCTAATTACAATGTAAATGAACATCCTAGCTCGCAATAAAAAATAAATAAGGGAGTACCACACGCCCGCACACATTTTGACTCTTCCAACTTCACTTGAATAATTTGTACTGAAGCTTTTGAGAATTGTGTCTTCCTCCTGCAAAATGAATCTTTCTCCCTCTCTCCCTTTCTCTGCGTAGGCTAGACTGGAGTATTTCCAGCATCTCTTGAATTTAAATATGGACGTGAGAGACTCACGGTGTTTTTTTGTTGTTGTTGTATCCTTTCCTCTTCTCCTTCCATTGTTTTGGAATGGGACTGGTGTACAAAGATACATGTTATTTCCAAGTGCAGAGGAATTGTGTGACAAGGTGAGAGAGAGCTTTGCTGTTGTGGAGATAAAGAAAAGACACAATATATTATTGACTCGTTTTGCTATTTGCGAATAGTCAATATAAAATACAAAAGCTAAGCCAAGTTTAATGTGTGTGGGTAGAGGAGAGGAGGATGAGGGAAGAGGGAGAGAGGGAGGGACGCCAAATGCATACACATGGAAGTTGAAATGAAAATTACTGTTTCCCCAGCTTAAATGTCTAATAACGTAGTTTGGTTCGTAATAAGGGACGGAGAGAGAGAGAGTGAGGGAAAGAAGCCCAAGTGGGATGCAAAACGTAGACAATTGATAAATACTTAATACATATCCTACACAGCACAGTACACAGTACACATTATAGTATTATTCAGGGCGAGAGAGAGTTGCATGCTCAAAGAAAATGTCCTACTCTCCCAGCTTAATAGTCAAAAGGAAATATCTGAGAGAGAGAAGAATTAAGACTAAGTATAAGAATTTCTGTTTCTACACAATTGTATTCAGTATGAGACTGAGGAGAAGGAGGAGGAGAGGATGGCTAATAATTTCCCTGTACGCAAAGCAAGCATTAGGTTTTAATGGGTGGAAAACATGTGTATGCTGTGGAGTCGGTAGGAAGGGGAGAGGAAAGAGTTTGATATATTAAATTAGTAAGACTTACAACAAGGGAACGCAAGGGTGGCACGGCAGATTCCCAAACAGATAAAGAACTCTTCTTTTCTCTCCCTCCCTCTTCCCTCTGTTCCCGAATGGAGAGTAGGAAGACGGGCTAAATTCTTCTTTTCTATATTTGTATTCTTGTCTAAATGTAAGTAGTAAGATCCACACACCGCGACGGGTGGTCATACAAAGGTTTTTTCAAAAAAAAGTTTCACGGTAAAATAACGTTTTCCCCTCCTTAAAAATAGAAGGATGAGAAAAGATAAAAAGGGATGAAGGAAAATGAAACGCAAAATTCTGAGAATTAAACCTTTCCCTCGCTCTCTCTTCAAATTAATGTCAGTGTATCTTTCAATAATCCGTGGAGAAGGAGAAAGTTTCGAAGAAAGCTTGTGTGGAGAGGGGAAAAGAAATACTACCGTGTTTTACAATCACGGGGCTTAACTGAATGACTGTCTTAAAATTATTTCAACACATGGACAGAGACACAAATTTAGGACGAAATAAGGAAGGAGTTATCATATCATAATTAAAAATTATTAAAATTGTCAGAAGCATAAAAAATTAATATGAGACACCAGGACGACATACAGTAGTGTACATGTAGTTCTTCAAAGGAGTCAAAGACACACGCACTGCAGTTTAGACAAGAGTAAATACGGTAGTTAAGAGAACGAGTCAGCGTAGTCTCATTATTCATTATTTTGAACTCTACAAAGTCACACAGGGAGACAAGGAGAAAGAGAGGAGGGAAACAAAGTGAAAGTAAAGTTTTATCACAATCTTCCCAGTCTTCCCTATCTATTCTTGGACTAAAATCTTAAAGTTTTGAAAATGTTGTGACACACACAAAGACTTTAGGGACGTGATTCTGACCTCTTTCCACTATTGGCATGTGAAACACCGGTTTTACTCCTTCTCTCTCTCTCTCTCTCTGTCATGCCAAAGGAAAAGATGTGAGGTAGAAAGTAGAGTAGTATCCTTTTGACAGTCGTCTAGAGGATCCATTTTCATTCTCCATGACCTCACTCAGCTGACAAGTCGTCAACAAGACCACCCTCCACTCCTGCAAACCAGCATCTGTACAAAGTACCTACTAATGTAGTAGTACAACTGCAGGGAATGGTCGTAAAGAGTATCTCTATAAATATTGATAGGAGCACAATCTCATTTTCCCTATGTTGTGTTGTACACTCCATGTGTCAATGAAGAATAGAAATGTACCTTGGGTGACACTGACCTCTCAGCATCACTCTTTCCAAGTTGTAAACTCCACACAAACAAACACACCCAAACACACACACACACACGTGGAATAGAAGTACAACGTACACAGAAAAAATTCCTTCACACCTTGTAACACATTTTTTGTATGTGTGTGTGTACAAGTGACATTTCCAAGACTTGGAATGAATGGACGGATTATTTAATACCAGAACAGACAGTATAAACTCCTTTTATTTTGTGTGTCGAACGTTCTCTCCTCTCCTTCCACTTCTCCTTCCCTGTCGTCTGGGGAAAATATGAGGGCCACGTCTTCTTCTTTCTCTCCATCACATGAATGCATTTCCATAAAACGTCTATTTTGAACCATCTCTCATCACCGCACACTTCCCACCCTCTCACACTCTCTTTCTTCACCATTACCTTGCATATAAATTTCATGAATAGCTCAAGTGAATCAACATTTTCCTCATAAAACATCCTCCACCTTCCCTCTCCTCTCCTCTCTCCTTCCATCCAATCCTCGAGTGTCTACATTTAAACTAACGTTGAACTTTCTCTATTTCACAAATTTCTTTCACAAATTTTTGAATATGTGTCTGTGTGCGTGTTCATGTGTAGCTACTAACCTACTGAGTACAGGGAGGGAGACAGAGGGAGATAAAAAAGTATGAGATGTGGAGTCTGTGTATACATCTGTATGACATAAAATGGATAGTATACAGAGTGGGTCGCGTTGGCGTATTTTTTCGTGTGTCAGGAAGAAGCTCTTAAGAAATATTTTCTCGCATACTTTCAGCTACAAGCTGTCTACTTTTTCTTTTTTTTCACTTTTCCACAACTCTTGAGCTCTTCTCCTTCTCCACCATCCAACGTCCTCCTGTAGTCAGGGAAAGCGAGTGCATAATTAAAATCACTTCTTTTGAAAGTTGTCGAGAGAGAGAGAGAGAGAGAGAGAAAGAGGAGAAAGAAAGAGGACGACTTTCCATTTTAATACTTTTTCTCCTTTCCCCTCGCTCACTATCCACTTGTGTTTGTGTGTGTTACCTTTTGCCTTGGTCTTCCTGTCCTTGTCCTGGGATCCCCTGGAATGCCATAGGCAAGATCAAACAACGTAACAATAGACACACAACCATGTGCGACACTCTACCCACCCATACAGACACACAGACACACACACATGGGTATTAAACACGAGCACGGGCAAATGCAAATACCGTAAAAGCTCTCTTACTACCCCAGGATCCCTTATAACCCCATCTCTCCTATAACCCCAGGGGTCCGAGGCTTACGAAAATTTAGAACCCCAGGGGTAGTAAGAGAGCTTTTACGGTAATCTGTGGGATGCCACGGAGAAAAATTTCAATTTTGCTCCTCATACCAACCACACACACACACACCACAAACACTGAGCATACAAGAGAGTTTTTTCCTTGAGTTTAAAAATTGTGATCATTATTATTAATTTTGGGGCGGTGGAAGTATCATCTCAATGAGGGAGGAGGAAGGTGAGTGTTCGTATAGAAGACATAGTACATGCATAAATGAATGAGGAAGAAAATGAGGATGAGAATCGCTGGAAGATGTTTCATTCTCCCTGGAAAACTGTCACTGAAAAATATTATGTTTCCTCATGGCATTTCACCTTCTCCTTCTATTCCTTTTGCAAAATCTCCAAAGAGAGAAGAGAAGAGAGAGGGGATGGGGGGTAAGGAAGTAATTTTAAAACCTTCTACAAGACTTTGAAAATGTCATTCACAAAATTCTTTGATCATCCAACTAGGACCAATATATTGGAAAATATCTTGACAAATGAGAATCCTTTTTTAGTTGAAAAATATTAATAGATTTTGAATAAAATAAAGATATTCATGAATAAAAGCCATTTTTAGACTTGATCATCATTTTTTGAACTTCAAAGTATTTGAAAATTAACATTTGTACATAAATTGACGGAATTAGAATTTTGATTTTTTATATTACTAGTCCATAAGGATCTGTATTCCTAGATTCTGCAATTCAAACAGTGACTAGGAATTATGTAGTTCATTTATTCTTTGTTTATTCGAAATGATATTAAAAAAATAATTGAAAAGAATGCACAGGGAATTTTAATATATTGTCCAATTATTTTTAATTAAAAATTTGACAAAATTTATTGCAAATTTATGTGCTGGGAGGGGCGTTGGTGTGAATGACCCGAGGATATAGTTTTGGCATTGATTGAAATCATGATTTTGGCCTCCTCCAACAGTTTTCCACCATCTTTTGTACTCGGCTTGTGAGCGTTGACATGTTTACAATAAAACTGGGTAACTCAATGCGAGTATTCTACTTTTTCTCACAGTGTGTACGGGCGTGTGTGCTCGACTAAAGTTTTTGGAGATTGTACAAATGCTGACAGCATGGAGAAGAGAAGGAGAAGAAGAGAGTTTATTTTTGGGAACTGGCTTGTAAAAAAATAAAAAATACATTAATGGAGGATTTGAGGGAGGGTATTTTTCTGAAGTTTTTGACGTGGAGAACAAAGTCATTTTGGCTTCTTTATGGTTTTTTTTGTCAAGAAAAATTTTTTTCCATTCTTTACAAAAACTCAATTCCCATCTCTCCCTTCTCCATCATTCATCGATTAATGAGTGGGTCTCTCTGAGTGTGTCGGTATGTGACTGTGACTGTGCGTGCGTGTGTGTGTGAAAAAATTGTCATATAGAGTCGTACTTTGTATGTAAAGGAATGAAATGTAGACAGGAAAAATATTGATTTTAAATTTGCACCTCACTCCCTTCTTTTTCTGTATAAATGTGTGTGTGTGTGTGGAGGAGGAGGAGAGAGAAGAGGTGTGGGGGGGGGGGGGGGGGGGGGCAT
>WJFB01004088.1:0-11040 GCA_009870185.1 Pygmarrhopalites habei | reverse complement strand
GTGCTTGATGCACAATTTTGAAATTTTCGAGGGCTTCTTTAAATTTAAGCTGACCGATGAGAACAATTCCTATTTTTTGAAGAGTGGCCATTGTGTCCATATGAGTTGACCCAAGATTTTCTCCTTTGTACTCATAAACTTGATTGTAAAGGTCAAGGATTTTTTTGAATGGTTTGTCTTGACAAACCGAAATGTCGGCGATGTCTTCCATCGATGTCATCGTTTGAAGATGATCCGATCCATATCTTTTCTCTAATGTCTCGAAAATCTCTTGGTACAATTTTCGAGCTTCTTCTATCTTCCCTGCTGTTGTGTAAGCTTGAGCGAGGAGGCGGGTAAATTTGATTGTATCAGAATTACTCATCCCTCTCGTATGATTTTGGATTTGTACAATTTTACTAAGTATCGAAATCCCCTTTTCATGATTTTTCTCTTCCAGATGAACTCGCCCAATGTCTTGTAAAGTTGTCAGAGTTGCCAGATCTCCTTTACCTAAACTAGTTTCTTGGATTTCGAGGACAAGATTGAGAAGATCCAAAGCCTTTTGCCAATTCTTTTGATCAGAAAATCTACTGGCAAGGTTGTGAACTTCCAGGAAATTCTCTGAATGAACTGAACCATACACAGTTTTCTCGACTTCGAATAGATCAAGATAGACTCGACTAGCTTCATCATAATCTCCAGCTTCGAGGAGTGTCCTTGCAATAGAGTGGAGTGTGGCAACAGTTTCGGGATTATCTTCACTTTGATTTGTACGGATGAGAGTTTCGGTTTGAATTTCATATATTTGGCGGTAAATTTTGAGAGCTGTGTCGAATGATTTTTGTGAGATTGAATTGTTTGCGTATTGACCAAGAAGGAATAGACGGACTGGATGGGATTCACCAAAAATTTCTTCGGATGTTTCAACGATTTGGTCGAGGAATTTTAGAGAGATTGATTTTCGACCTAGATTGATTTCCTTCGAAGGTTCGACGTCTGTTTCATTTGGTTGAAAGAATTGAGCGAAAACAGTCCATAGAAGATTTTCTTGTTCTGATGGATCATGTTCGAATAGAGTGGTCATGGTTTTCTTCAAATCGGACATACATTCTTCGAGAAGATTCTTCGAATTCAAGTCATCTCCGATTTCCTCGTAGAGCAGAGCAATCATTGGTCGGTATGAAAGGAGTTTGAAGTAGATCAAATCGACTGTAGCCACCAGTTGACCTTTGACCTTTTCAGCTAGACTTTCGAGCAATCTCAAATATGACTTGTAGGATGGTGAAGGGGTGAAGTAGCCATCTTGTTTTTCATTCGGTGTGAAATTCGACACAAATTGAAACCCACGTTCGAAAAGAATTTTCAAATTTTCCCAGTAATCCATTCTCATATTTTCGACGACGACCAATTGAATCTGTTTGTGACATCGAATCTCTTTTTCTTCCGTTTTTTCGATGAGACCATACTTTTGCAGTAGAGTTAGGCATTCGGTGAAATATTTTCGAGCTGACTTATTCGATTCTTCATTTTCCGAATTTTTCGATGATGATGTGAGAGTGAATAAAAATAATTCGGATGCTTCTTCGATTGGTTGAAGAAATGAGAACATTTCGATGATCTCTACACCGAAATTCCCTTGTGCAGTCTCTTCCAATTTTTTTCGAGTGACGAGCCAAGTCGTCGACAATGGATTTGGCCTGTAATTTTCTGGTCCCATCGAATCTTGTCTTTCAGCATCAGAGATTCCGTACAATTCGATGTAATTTTCAATTGAGATTTTACATTTTTTGATGTATGATGTCACCAAATACAAAACTAGCGGAATTCCTTCCATTAGTTCACCCAATTTTTTGACAATTTCGTTTGAATCTGGCGCCATTTTCCCGGTTGTTGCCCTGTCGAGTTGTTGCAGAATGAATCCAGCGCTCTCTTCCGGCGTGAATCCATCTAAAGAGAAAAATTCGATGTCTTTGGTTTGTCTCCAACTTGTCACGACGTTTTGACTTGTGATGAGAATGAGCGGTTGTTTCAAAGGTGGAGGGAGGGGGAGAGGAAGGAATGTTTCGATGGTACTTTCTTGACCTTCGACCTTTGTTAGGAAACTATCCAAATCTTCGAATACCATCAAAGTTTCTCCTCGGCCGATTTGAAGATAGATTTCTTGGACCAGTTCCTTGATGGATTTTTGATCATCCTGAGATTCTTCGACGGTGGTTCCTGATGAGGAGCTAGACTCTGGTTTTTTGTCGACATTTCGATGACAATGGTTTTGAAGGGAGAGGAATGAATTTGTCAAGGATTTCTCGGATCCAGCTCCATTCAACCATATAAGATGATCGAAAGTTGGTTCATGTTGTTCGATATATTTTCGAAGCAGTTCAGTTTTTCCTATTGCTGGATCACCGCGGATAATTTTGATGAAGGAATGGTCTGGACGGGGAGTTGTCGTCACGATTCCACCTTCCGAAGACTCGGATTGGTGGAATCGGGATTTCTGGATGGAATCGTGAAGGCTAGCGAGATTCGATTGACGGCCGTAGAATGAAGGGCTCGGCGGCTTGATTTGGAAACGAATTCCAGACTCGCATCTCCCTTGAATTTAGAGCACAAAAAGGTCAATTAATTTTTTTTAAATTTTTTGAAATAATTTATTTATGTCACGTGACCCGCCGGAAGTGTCCCTTCCTAGTTCATGGGCTTCGGCACACACACACACGTCATACCTGGATGTTTGTAGAGTAAGGCGAGAAGCAAGAAAGGAGTCATCCATTCCTTGATCATCTTTTTCTTCTTCCTTCCTTCAGAAAAACTACAGAAAAATGTACGCAATCCAATGATTCATTATAATTTGATTTAAAAATATGATTAGCAGCTAATCATTAGCTTAAGGGTCATCACGGGCCCTGATTCAGGGCCTCCCCACACAGCTAATCTATCGACACTCTTAAAATAGAAGGGAAAATGTTGGGTGGAAAGTGGATTTTCCAGGGAATGAGGGAAAGTTTCCCTTCAGAAGGTAAAAATTCTTTCCGGGAAAAGAAGGAAACTGGCTTTCCCGGAGGAGTCCACAAATTCCCCTCAAGAAGGGAAAATATCCCGAGATGCAGGGACAATTCCACTCTTCCCGGGAAGCGTATTTACCGACCCCAACTTAGTTTCGGCACCATCAGTTTTGACTGGTGCCATCGGACTTTCCTAACCTAACCTAACTTAAATTTACCTCATTTCACCCATTTTTAGTTTCTAAGGTTTTCTTAGAAAAGTGCCGAAACTAAGTTGGGGTCGGTAATTACGCTCCCCGGGAATTCTGACCTTCTGCCGTGGAAAATGACTTTAGGTTCTCCTCAAGTTTTCCGTGTAAGTTGCACTCCTCCGAGCAAAATTTCACCCTTTTCCGGGGAAACTTTCCCTTCTGTTCTTAGAGTGTACATGACAGCAGAGTATTTTTTTCAATCAGAGCGTGATATTTTTATAGTGGAAAAGAGTCTGTGTAGATTACAAAGTAACTCACATTCAGGCACACATGAGACAATTCAAATGAAGTTAAGTTGAGCAAGATTTCTTTTGGCCGAGGGGATGTGCGTAGCCCACTACAAATTAGTTTTCCAAACACACAGAAAGGTAGACTCATTATTTCTTAATTACATTTAAATTACATTGGCTTGAGTGACTAGTTTAAAATCCAATGTATTGAATTTTTCGACTTTTAATTAAATTTTAATTTTTCCTACCTTCAATTAAGGACGGCTGACACACGTGTTTGTCACTTCTCTCTCTCTGTCAGATTTCTTTCTTTTCGGAAACGCTGCAAATATTTTTTCCAAGGCACCCGTGACACTAAATGAAAATGTCACTTCAATCTATCTTGAGTCTGATATTCATCATCGTCCAAACAATTTTTCTATTACTCAGATTAAATCGGTGATATAAAATTGTGGAATTTGTATAAAATTCTCGTTACTCTTGTACTCACACACACGTTTCTCCTTTAACCTGTAAATTCAAAAAAATACAAAGTATTGTCCACGTGTATTTTAATTACATGTGTCAAGCTATAAAATTTATTTTTTACCGCTCAATCCTAAACTGTCCACCAAATCCAAATCGTCAGCGAAGAGAAAGTCATCTAGAAAATCCAGAATTAATTTTAAATACTTTGCATTTACACACAAAATACGTGTGTGTGAATCTAGCAAGTTGACACACACACACAAATCCACGGTGGTTGGATGTAATGGCGTGACAAAATCGATGTACACGACAGGTGAAGAGGGCCTTACCTTTTGAAGACACTCTCGAGTGTGTGTGTGTGGCAGGCATAAATGATATTTGAATTCAATGGCCAACATATTCTTGTCTCTATTTACACGGAATTTACAAAGAGAGAAAGAGAGTGGATGTGTGTGTGAGAGAGGAGAGAGAGACAATTCAAATGGGCAGTATGAAACCAAAGTTTCAAATTCTTTCCACCGCGCGAAAGGATGACCCGGATATCGATCCCTTTCTCTTTCCTTTCTCTTCGCTTTCTCCTATTATCCCACACTCATACTTGCATGTGTATTGGAGCTACGGCTTCGGCTTTTGACAAAATCATCATCCACACACACACACACAGGCACGTATGACGACTGTGTACTCAAACTCATTCGCGTGTCATGGATTTCAAGACGTCCCTTTTTAATTATTCAACCAAATTGATGTATATCTGAATAGCACACGTAGTAATATAACAAGACACGCTTTCTCTTTTGCAAATGGAGTAAAAATGGTGGACAAAATATGAAAAACATAACATAATTTTGAAGAAAATAAGGACTATTAGAGCGAAAGATTTTTAAACTGGAATTTTATTGATTACAATGAAGTTTTGCTTAGCGTATTGCATAGAAAAATAATTGGTAATTTTAAATTTTTTTCACAGTCAAGAACTTTCAGTCAATTAGTGCAGGCCTCGATATTTCCCGGGCGATTCAAATTTATCCAGGGGTTCATATCCCCCGGAGAAATGAACTTCTAGTGCACAGTGGGAGAATCCGGGAGAAATGGGGGAAACCGGGAGAAATAAAAAGGCACTGAAACACACCACAGAGAAGCTACTGAAAAATTACCGGAGATCTCAGATTTTGACATTTTTGTTGCAATTTTACAAGTTTCATTAAATATTTCTGGACATTTTCAGTGATTTTTCAGTGCATTTTCATGTCTCCCATTTCTCCCGGTGAACACAGGTGGGAGAAACCAGATATCTCCAATTTGTCCCACTCCCACTTTCTCCCTATCTCATGAACCCTAATTTTAACCAGTGACAATAATGACCAATATGAAAATCGAGAGAGGAAAGCTTTCTCCATATTTTTAATTGGTCTCGTCTCTTAATGAAGTTTAAAGAATTAAAAGAAGATTGACAGTCGCATTACAAATAGCCATAATTATGAAGAGAATCGTAGTTTTCTTGACCATGTAGACTGACGTCACTTTGATTCCCATTGGCTGAAGAGCTGTCACAGATTTTCGGATACTTTCTCCACTCAAGCCTTTCTTCCAAGACTGGATGAAATGGATACTCATTCCATTTATTTGACCCAGGGTAGGCCAAATAACGAAATGGACGACAAAAAGATTGAGGGAAATGAATGGGAATATCCCAACAACAGGAAATGGAATCAAACTGTGTAATCTTATAGACACCCATATTGCGAAAATTTGGTTTACACAAGACATTATCACTATCGAGGGGAGACCCAGAGTTTCAAAAAAATTGTTGAATTGGATATTCAGGAGTTGCAGGATCCTGTACACCTGAATGGCTTCTTTCGGTTCCTTCACCAAACGTTCACTGCCTTTCTCCCTAGAAATACTAAAGTATTAAAATTCTGGTGCATTGCAGAAACTATTGTTCAGTATTTGAAATACCTGCTCAATTTCCTCAGCCAATATTTTGTAAGTTTGCTGTATGTGAAGATGACGTAGAAGTAGAGACAAAAGTTGAAACTCATGCAACATCCTTGAATATATTCCCAAATACTGTACAAAATGATGACGGGCCAATTTGTCCCAAAGAGGTGAGCAGTGTAACGAGGATTGGCTGGATTTTCCAAATAGAGGAGGATACTGAAGGTACAACCGACTGGGATTATGGCATTGAAAAATTTAATTATTAAGTCACAGCCATCCGAACTTTTTCTCTGTCCCACCCACTCCACTTTTCCCATGTATTTAACTAGAATAGAATGAGTCGAAATTTAATAAAAAATTACTATGAACTTTTTGAAAATACCGGGAAAAATTGAGCCCAACTCTTTTGACATAATGTTCATACAATTGGCTATAGTTCACTACTTACCGGTTGACAACTGATCGAATTTGAAGTATGCACTGACCAGTGAGATGAGACTAGATTTTTTCCATACAAGGTTTCCATTAAAACCCAAAATGCTGGTGAAAGCAATGATGTACATGAGGTCAATGACTTGACTTGAAATTTTCCGGTCCCCAGAAACGAAACTTTGGAGGAGACAATTGAGAATGAAGAGAGTGAAGAATGGGACCCACAACAGATTGGAGTACCACACCAAGAATGTCCACGTCTTTCCAGTTCTCTTTGTCAAATTCCGAGTGGATTTGTCCCATTGCAGGGGATTTAAGTAAAGGAAGTCGGAGTAGAAGAAGAATCGTTGAAAACCCTTGTACGTCTCTTCAGTAAACATTTTTAAAAATACGAGATCATAAATTTTTTTTTCTGTCAGAGAAAGCCTGAAATATTTCTCGTTGCTGCAGGGTCAAGGGGAAAATGACGGATGGTCTTGTTTACTGTGTTTATGCACACGGAAAGAATCTGGTGAAGAAATGCATGTATGTCAATGGAGGAATGCGAGATTGAGTAATTCTTCTGGCATTTCCTCACTTCCCCCATTATGCCACCTTTCGTATTTCGCAACATTTTATTGGCTTTGAATGGTTACCATTCAGTGATTGGAAAAATAAATAATTAAGAATATATTTCGCCATACTGTTTACTCCGATTCTTCGGATTCAATTTGACCTGCTCGTATTTAATATGGTATTGATTTTTGTGATTCATCAATGAAATCAACGCCCACAACACACTAATTTCCAAAACAACTTGACGAATAGAGTCAGAAGCAATTGAGTTGTTCGAATTTTGTGGACTAATTAATAAAGTTTCTCAATCTGGTTTGAGTTTGAAAATTGCGACAGAAAATGACGATTATGTATTTTCTTAATGAGAAAATAGTCTCTGATACGGCTATTCGATTCCTTGAATTGTGTGTTCGTACACTGAGGATGCAATGCTTAAATTGTTGGGGGTGGGAGACTCCCACTGGGAGTGCAGATGGATGAAAGGGAGAAGTGTGAGAGCCTCTCACTGATTGTGAGAGGTACAGACGAGGTGTGGACAGAAAGGAAAGCTGCGAGTCAAGTACAGTCAACTTGGGTGGTCCTTCAATGGAAAAGGCAGGAAATGTATAATGTCAAACGTGTGTGGCAGCCACACTGTGGCTTCAACCCAGGGCCAAGTGTAAAGAAAATTAACTACGTACCATAATTCTGAAAAAGGGCATTTTATAGTAATTTTTTTCAGAAAAGGGCATTTTTCTAGTAATTTTTTTTGAAAAACTAAAATTTCCTATTGCATTTCAGTAGAAAAAGGGCAAATGACTAGGTACCATTTATGAGGGCTGCCGCAGTGGCGTGGCGTGAAATTTTTCGCCCTGAGATCAATTTTTCACCGGCGCCCCGTCCTTCTCACCCCCTCCTCCCGCGTCCCCACATTATTTGCTTAAATACATAGGTGTCAATAATGCAATAATGACAAAGGTATTCATGAACCGATCGTTTTTAATTTATTTTCTATTAATGTATATACAATACCATTCCAGATACATACAATTATTGTAATACTGTAAGTACACTAAAAATTATAATAGCGTTAACAACAGCAACAATTTATGAACACAACTATAAAAAACCCCTTACGAGCTGCGCATACCACGTCGAACTTTTACATTAGCAAATGCATTAATTATTTTATCTAAATTTATGGCTTCAGTGATTTCTCGCTCAATGGACAAAATTGCTAAAGAATTCAATCGATTTTGGCCCATCGACGATCGCAGATAATTTTTAATCAATTTTAGCTTAAAAAACTCCTCTCTGCTGATGCCACAGTTACAGGAATAGTAAGGAAAATTCGCAAAGCAACACACACATTATTAAATGATCATTTTTATAAAGGATGTTCAAAATTTCAAGAGGGCCATAGCTTTCAATCGATCTTTGTGGACTTTTAAATTCCATTATTGTAGACTTGAGATTATGTAGTTCAATAAAAAGAGCTTCTCCGCGTAAATCATCTGGATATTCTTTGCTCAACGCAGAAACATTCTGTACCTGATCAGGCATACTCGTTTCGACAAGATTTGACCCCCACAAGAACCCAAATTTTTTTTCACAACCATGAATTTTTTAAATCGACTCTTAATCTCACTAGTCAAGTTATCCAATAATGCATAAAAAAACTCGGCCTTAAACTTTTTCCGCGCCTTCTTTCTATCCTCCGATGTAGCACATTTGTGACCCAAGGTTATCTCGACGCCCAAATCCTTTGCCTTATTTTTAGCTAATGTGTAGCACACCTTAAACCCACCCTGTCTAAATTCTTCAAGGTTACTCAACAAAGCTGACAACAACTTTGAGGCTTTGTCAATGGTAGTAGTTTCTTCCTGCAAAAGCTTACTACACTTATCAATCTGTGCCAATACCTGATTCCAAATGGACAATCCTAGCACAAATCTAAATTTTAGTAAACATTTTCTCAACGACTTAGCACCAACACCTGAAGCTGTGAAATCGTCAGAATCTTTAATAACCTTCAGTGTCTCGACAATATCAACCAAATTTTCGTGTAATGTACTCACAGCGTCGTATTTCGAAGACCAGCGAGTGTCACATTCATTTTTCAAACTTTTTCCAATTTTTTCAGTTACGAATTTTCAACGCTTGGAAGATGATTTAAAAAATACAAAGACATTGTTACTGAGTCCTAGCACATCTTTCGCTATGGGTATTCGAGATGCAGATCTGACGCCCACCAGGTTGAGAGAATGATTTGCGCAAAGAATATAATGTGCTAACTTATTTAATTTTCTGATTTTCTTTTGAACACCATTGTGTTTTCGGGCCATATTACTTCCGCGATCATACCCTTGCCCTCGACAATCATTAATATTTAAATGGTCTTCTTCTAGTTTCTTTGCTATTACTTCGCTGATCCCTTTCCCTGTTTTAATTTCCATGTCAATGGTTGATACGCAGCCGGGCTGCGTACCAACGAAAAGGGCTATGTACCACAAAATGGTACGTAGTTAACATGTTAAACTTGGCCCTGCTTCAACCTGGTCTACGAGATTCCTCTTTCTCATGAGGACTGAGGAGTCCTCAGTGAGGACCACCCAAGTTGATTGTACTTGACTCGCAGCTTCCCTTCCCATCTGAACCTCCTCCTTCCTTCACATTTTCCCACTCGTCCATCTACACAGTGCACTCCTAGACCAACATTGCGACAGTTAAATTAAGATGATTGGATGAATTTCTAGTTTTGGGGACAGAATAGGAATAGTGGCATGGCGCTGGCCTTCTTGTAAACTAGCGTAAGTGCAGTTGGCCCCTGATGCAGTATCAAAGCGAGCTCTAGTGTGCAAGCGAGAGAGTATGATGCGTCAGGGGTGGAATGTACTTAGGTCATTTTGCATTTAGGCCAGCGCATGGTCAAGTTAAGACATGGCTTGGAAGATTTTAATCCCACGCATTACTGGTGTCCTACAATTTTTAATAGAATCCCTATATTGAATAATAACAGAATATTCATTAGCTTGAACAATTAACTGATAATTCACCTTATTAGATAAGGATTGGAACACGGCCCACATTCTCACCCGCAGGTAAACAGATTCTCCCATTAAAATGTGTATTTAAAATTCTCCAGCCATTTATTTGTGTGTATTCCTAAATCCCTGCTCTGAATAAATGAATTTTATGTCACGATATTCTTATCATTCTTTTCCATTTTTCATTTTTTCAAACCCTTCATGATCTAATTTTGAAATTGATACCATTCAATTACGAACCCATCAATATTTATCTGCTTTCTGCAAAACGTTTTGAAAGTGTCTAAACATTTCCACAAATGAGATTGAATCCAGTCTCCCTGATCCTTGAACTCTGACACCAAAAGTTCAGCTCTTCACACACTTACTTATATTGCACACATTTTCCATTTTACACTCTCCTTCTTTTATTTTAATCATGATCGTCTTAAAAGATTCGTTTGGCGTCAACTCCTCCTCCCCAGTCTCCATCCTACCATAATATTTTCCTGAAAAAGTTGAGCGTCATCTTTTTTTGGCATTTCACATGCACCCTGCATACACGTTTGAATGGCATCAACTGTAATTTTCACATTCACCAGTCACACACACAACACATCCATGTCATGATGGAAATAGGGAAAATAGCATGGAAGGTACATAGGGGAGAGTGGATTATCTTGTTTGTCAGCCCTCACAGTTCAACTCCTTTTTATTCGGCCTTCACATTTACATAATTCTATCTCCCCTCCTCTCTCCCTCCCTTTTTATATCATATCAATTTGAATGAGACACATTTGCAATGATTGGTAATTTCGTACACTCCACACACAATCCTTCCATTTAACTGCTGCTGCTGTAAAATTTTTGCAGACAGCTCCGTTTGCAAAATTGTAAAAATATAATCTACATTTAATCCACATTCTTTCTCTCTTTCTTTACTAAAGACGTCATTGCTAATTTTGATTGAGAGACTGCAGTCCATTTTAGCAAAAAATTGATACAAAAATCAAATTTTGGTCAGGGTAAGGTTGAGCTGGCCAATGCTCCTCCAAATGCGCCTCCAAATGAGCCTCCAAATACGCCTCCAAATGCGCCTCCATGGCTCCACCCACCATAGAAACAATGTTGCCACTATAGTAATGCAATGGTGTGTGTGTGTGTGTCTTAC
>WJFB01004087.1:0-11045 GCA_009870185.1 Pygmarrhopalites habei | reverse complement strand
TAATATCGCATACAAAATAGAATTCTGATTTCATTGAAAAAGTTCATAATTTCTATTGACTAGTTCATATTCATGCTGTTAATTGGGAAATAGAAAGCACTGTTTGATTAATGGCAAAACGCTCTCAACTTGATGGAGGGCATTGGAAATTTTAAAAAGTTACAAAATAGGTGGATGCAGAAAATATTTGGCTCGATGCAGATTCAGTTCATGGTGGAAGATTTTGCACGCACGATTTTGTTCCTCAACATTAGCACTTTAGGATGTCACCAATTTGACCTTTCTCATTTCTTCACCGAATGACACTTCACACAGTCAGGATACCCCAATGGACGAGTCTAGAGGTCTAAGATGAAAATCCGACTGCCAGTGTTGACACTTTCCTTGTTAATTTATTAGCCTTAAGGGGACTTGGAAAAGTTAAAGAATTTGACGTTTTTCAGAAAAGTAGTCACGTACCTCTTTGGCCATAAGTTTTTGAAATTGTTCGACAAATGTAGTCATATTTTCAGCATTGTCAGTAGTAATGGACAAAATTCTCCCAAGTAGCTTGAATTTTTTGAGCACATCAAAAAAAGCCTCCGATAAATTTGCTCCACTGTGAGGGCCGTGCAACAAAAACAAGCCTAATATTGTCTGACGTATTTCGCTTCCAACACTCCAAATAGGAAATGACCCCTTGGAAAGAATATCGATTTTTGGAAGTAGACCCATCGATAATGAAGGACACTTTAGTGTCAGTCGACTGCAAAATGTAAACATTTTTTATTGGATCTACATACTGAAGATTTATATTTATTATGATGAAGACAAAAATACCTTACGATAAACTTACCGAAAATTGTAGACAACAAAGCCGCTTCCCTTACATACATACTAAGGACATGGTTTCTAACCCAAATCTCCTAATTTTCTTTCCAACTCTCGAATCTTTTGAGTTGTGTCCGACTTGAATGTTTGGAATTCTGTTTTGGGTAGGGTGAATTTGGATTCTGATGCTCGGAATTGACCCGCTAAACTTTCCAGCGTTTATACGATTCCATCAATAAAATTCAAATTATCAAAATAGAAATTCATTTTACAGTACATTTTCAGTAGAGGAGGCCACAGTCTGATTTCTGCCGGCAAATTCAAAAATGTAGCCAACAAAAACCACTTTTAGCCACACCATGTCCGCGAGTCTTTCCCCATTTTGCGATTTCAAACTGACGTCTTGAAGAACGGGCCTTTTGCCCAACCGGTCAGACCCCGAATGATGGAGTCTGCACCATGCAGACCAGGAATTAATGTTTCCTATACTCTGGAAGAGACATTGCTACGCGGGAGAAATGAGGACAAAGACGGAAAATGAGAATTGACCCAAAACAGTGTGAGTTGTTTACAGTCAATTTACGAGAATTTTATCAGTTGTCCAGCAGTCCCTTATTTTTCGCACAAATATTTCTGTCATGTTGTATGACCAATGTAGCCAAGGTACAGTGGCGGTTTACGTGAAGGTTAACGAAAATCTTTAATTTTGAATACATTTAATTTTAAATAATGTCTTTTAAATATTCCTGTGTTAATATTTTAACAGTTGTCACTGTGAATTTGAATTTCATCCAGTTTTTAGGGAAGCGAAGCTCCCTATTAAAATGGTTCTGGATGTCCGTCTGTCTGTCCGTGTGTCACACCCATAATCTCTCCGACCTTCGCGAACCGCCTTCACCGGTTTTGGACAAAACTTTCTCCGATCACGAAAAAAAAATTCCCCGAAGTTAGAATTTGGTTTTGGAACTCGTCCAGCAACTTTTTCCGACAATTCGAAATACTTTTGTCCGAGCTCGGAGAACCCCGATGTTATTTAATGATACGGTTATAGGGTTTTCATCTGGCGGCTTCGCTTCCCGTTCGTAGGATAATCAAATCATCCGAGACAAAAACCGTCACGAAGTGACGATTTTAATATTTTTCGTAAGTGAACTCGCAGCCGTAACGTGTCATCATGCCTCCTATATGCCTTCAAATTTCTCATTTTGGACAATATGGTGAATTTTTGATCTGTATACTGCCAATATTTTAATCGCAGGACCGGAAACTTCAAAAATCCCATCATAGTCCGGGATGCGGTAATTCAACTCTGCATACCCTTGACGGTAAGTCGCGTAAAGACGCGTTTTGGAAATTTGCATAAATTATTGTTATTTTGTTACTGACATGACATACTAAGTTTAAAAAGGGATGATTACGCTTTAACAATGCATATTTGGAATAATGCAGCGCCTTCCATGGACAATCAACTTCCATTAGATAAAGAATTACACTTGGTCGAATCTGATGACACAGCTGCAGAAATATCCTCGAGCAGCAACCAGGAAAATAACCCCATTCGTCAAAATATTGTAAGATCATAATATAAATATTTTTACTACAGTCTGCAACAATATTTTATAACATTATCGCTAGTTTTCGGGACAAAACAAACAAATTCGAAAAATGCTTCGTGGAGAAATTAGGGAAGTGCAGATTTTGCTTGTAACAAAATTACAACGCACGCAACCAGATCGTGTTTGTTACTAAATTCTTCAATAAAATTTCATGCGTGCTAGTCCCTTGTTTAATTCAACCCGAAAATTCGGTTTTCACTGAATTGTTCCATGCAGTAAGAGTGGAAAGTGGAATTTTGTCTTATTTTGGGTAAAGCTCAATCGGGGTATGCGCACAAATTTCGAGGTTGTTGTTGTCTCTTTACCCGTAGTCTTAATTTTCGTTGAAATTCAGAGACCAATTTTTGCTAAAGAAGTTGATCGAACAGGTATTAATGGACAAATTATCAATTGTTTGGTAAAAGCGTGCCAAATGGATGACAAATATGTAGCGATCGAAGTTTGCCAAAGTTTTCGCAATTTTAAAATTCGCAATTTCAAAAAATGTCAAAATTTGAGGGAAAATCTTGAAAATGGGTACCAAAATTATTCATCGAGCCGCCGCGGCGGCTGAAATTTTAAAAATCGGCAGCGGCTGCGGCTGAAATTCGGCGGCTCCGGAGTCTGAAGTGGACATTTGTATTTTGCATAGAACTTTGGACTTCCCCTAATGCAACAGGATACCGGAGACATTCACGTGGGCGAACAGATGGCTACAATTCCAGGAGATTCACCGGTTTCAACAACTTGGAGTCCAAGTACAGAGAATAATGGAACTATTACCTTCCCAAGTTCAGTTCCGCTCGTATTCCACACAAGAGTGCAAAATACAGGTGAATCCAACCACAACCGCTACTCCGAGGTTACAAAAGATTATGTTGATTTGAAATTCAACCAACTGATGGACGAACTGGCCACAATAAGGCAACTTTTTCAAAAGGAAGGTTCTTTACCACCCATCTATACTGTCATTTCGACGGAGGTGTCACCATCGCCATCGTCGTCAACAATGGCGACACGAACCACATCCGTAAGAGGAAATGACGCATTATTGTCCATCCAGTACGAAAGTCTGAGAACCACCTTGGGCAGATCTTGCAAAAAACTTTCAGATATTTTATCGTGTTTCCCAAATCTCCAATACCATTATACTGAAACCTCTCAGTGAGAGGCTCTCACAAGCTGGTGTTGAAAGCAGATGGGCTGTTCTGTCTTTATTGTTTTGATCCAAAGAATCCAAAAACTGGGTTTTTTGCCTATAATGAGGAACTAGATGATGTGCAAGATGATCTGAAGAAAAAAAATATGGTAGCCGTTTCAAATCAGAAAGAATCGAAAATTCCAACCATTTGAGGAAAAAGTCACCGCCATTTGGGTCCGAAAGATTCAGGAAGACATCGGAAAAGCCAATATTGATGTCGGTCACGGCAAGGGATATCAGGCCCTTCTGAACGAAGCAGCCAGGGTCGACAAGAAATCCAAGCGTCCAATTGGATTCTTTTCTCTTGGACACTCGGTTTGCCGCATATTCATACAATGTAATGACAAACTTCCTAGAAAATTTCCCTCTTTGTATTCTCATTCCAAATCAAGTTGTTTGCCAAGTCTTAGAACCATTAAGGATTCCTTGTTTGTGTTGAGAACTTGCGGACTCACTGACGTCTACAAAACTATCCAGAGGGCGTCGCGAGAAGTTCATCAACCATCTTTGTATCCCTGGCAAGTCGACAAATCAATTCGAAGATGTGAACTCAGTTTAATTCAACTGGAGACCGACATCAAAGTCAACCCATTTCTCTTTCCAGATAAAAATTTGAAGAACTTTAGTTATGCCAGCCGGGAGATTTTGCAAGTAGAATGTTACCAGGGGAAAGGGGTGTTTTCGACCAGAATCGAAAGCATCTCAAATTCAGCTAATAAGAAAAATGATCCATCAAAATGCTCACGGAGAACTTTCAAAAAGCACGGTAAAATGTTGCTTCTTTTGCCGCCTATTTTCCGAAAAAATTAATTTACCGCTACAACAAACAGAAACAGGCTATCAACTTAATGGCTGGTCAATTGTTTTCCGTGGACAAAATAATGAGAAGAAATAACACGCATCCCACCAGTTTTTCAAAAATATTGTGAATTGGCGCAGAATGCTGGTTATATCAAATCGGAAATTACATTCGAAGTATTGTTTATTCAGTACCAAGATTTTGCAAAAACGGTTCAGGTTTTTGTCAACGAATGTAAATCGTCGAACAAGAAGTTCAACAAAAATCAAATTTATAACACTCTGTTTGGTTCTCAAGTGTATTTTCAGAATTGTCAACATGTGGCGCATTTGTGTGTTGGCAGCTTAGTGAGAACCCACTGTGAGGCGGTATCGGAAGGAATGGTTAGTATTGTCGATCGTCACTGCCACAAAAGGGGTTCCTTGTCTCTCGAACACATTTCTATGGAGGCATTCCTGAGTTGAAACGGCCCTCCCCCTACAGTGGCGGCCAACACTCTTGGAAATGGCTCTGGACAGGAAGTTTGATGGTCGGGACAAGTGGCGATTCATTCGTGTTTCTAAGCCATCACGAGTGATGACGTACACAGTGTCAAAGGTTGTAGACAGGGTCAACAAAGTCAGAGGCAAAATCCCCTTTTAGAATAATCGTGTTTCCTGTAAAAAGTTTGCCGCTGTATTTTCTATTTAAAAATAAAGCAGATTTTGTCTTCGTATTGTAAGTACTCGCCACTGTTGTTTTCATACAGCGTTATCATGCATATAGGATAAGCTTTCATTGTGATCTATACTGGAGTTCTTGAAAAATTATTCGTAAACAGCAGTGGCATGATACGTGAAAACTTTCGAACTGTGAATTGAACGGTACACTTGATTGCATTTTACTGAACCTCAAGTCAATACACGAAAACTGCGGCTCGTTACCCTAAAATTTTAGCGTGAAACAAAACGTGTAAAACAAAAAATCCGATTTTGACTGACGTACGTAGCCAAAATCCCAGGTTGCCTGACGTAGGTTTTAGCAAAACAAAATGCACCCATGACTTTAACTTTTAAAATATATAAACATATTTAAACTCATACCTATATCTACAACCAATTGATTACTTCATCAATCCATTAAATCAATAGCATTTGGCTCATTCCAGCCCAGGAAAAATTAATTGTCAAACTGATTAAGTATTCGACACCGTTCACCTTATTTTATCAACCCTATTCATTCCAGCATAAATTAAAATTATCAACTCATGGAAAACCAAAGTTGTCATACATTTATTTACACATTTTGTTTGCCAATACATTTGACAGTCATTTGTTGCCATACAATCAAATTGGTGTAGAGAGGTATGACGAATTTATAAGCAAGAGGAGTTTGTCAAACAAACAACTGCATGATATCCGTAATAATTATATCAATCTAGTCCAGACACACGGTGGTCACATCAAAACCTTCGTTCGAGGAATATAAGTATTCAATATAATTGTCCTTATTCCTGTTAAAGATAATTCAACCATGCTATCGTCACCAATTCACGTTACATCCAAAAATGCAATTGATGTTCACTGAAATTCCACAGCTCATCTACCACCAATCAGATTTAGACATTCTTCTTGATGTCATCCAAGACTTACGACCGATAGCCTCATAGGTCCTACTGTGAGTATAAATTGACCATGAAAATTATTCTCAAATCAAATTCAAGGAAAGCAATAGGAACTGACAACATTTTGTTCTTCAACTAATATTTATAGTTTAACTAACTGTAGTTCAACTAATAGTTTAATTTTTTAAAACTCTGTAAACATTTACTTTAAAGCATTTTTCAAACTTTTGCTTTTCTACATAATTCTTGGCACTTGGATATTTCAGATCTTGATTTTCTAACTATTTCTCATTTCATCAGCCATCCTTGGCCTCTGCATTCTAGTTGCCGGTGATGGCCACGCCAGAAATGGTAAATTCTTTTTAAAAAAACCAATAGTCGTATTTACAAAATTATCATTTTTACTACCACAAAATCTCTAGATTGAATTCTTCCTCATTTAATTAATGATGAATAATTACACACTTAATATTTGACTCCCCTAGACGATCAGGAGGCTATTCTGGAAGGTATTGAAGAACTAGCCGTTGGAGGATCCAAAGGGATTTTGACAGTCTATGGTTCAGCACCAACTCCACTTTTGGCTGGTAAATCTGGCTCAATGTTACATCCAATTGGAGTTGCAAGTCGATTGAGAAATGGCAGACTGATTGGCTACACTCATGCTGCCTTCCTTGGTCCGGATTTTTTCTCCACGGACCCTCCGGTTGAAGCAGCCAAACGACTCGTTCTCAGCTCCATTGGATGGGCTGCTACTTCCACCAATCTACCACAAACTGTCATCCATAGTAATTCTGGAAAAAATGCGTTGAAGAAATTTTTAATTCAGCAGAACATCTCAGCCACAATCTTGTCTCTAGACAAGGTTGAGTCCTATATGAATCTTCTTCCATATAAAATGGCTTGCACAGTGGTCCCATTTTCAGATGAAAAAGTAAAGATCTTATCCGAATACATGCGCAACGGTGGTGGCCTCATCATGGCCTTCACTGCCTGGAATAAACCATCCGATCCTTCAGACTTCCCGCCAAATAAATTGACCGCACCAGCATTTGGTATGCTACTCAAGCTTTTGGCAGACCAACGTTGGCCAATGGGAATTACAATCCCAGGAAAGAATGTGAGTGGGTTAATAGTGGAATCTTTGTTGGGGTCGTAGGATTTGTGATGGAGTAAAATAAAAGTTGGATGCCAGCAGCGTGTCACTACCGGCTTCTTGTCTTGTCTTTTTGTTGTTGTGACTTGTCCCACAAATATCCCACTACTTAGCAGCAATGTATTTTCCCTACGCAAATCCCACAATTATCCAGCAATGCTTGCTTCCTTTCACACTCCTTCAAATCCGCATGTTCATCGTAAATCTTTGGAACATTTTTATTTTTATTTTGGTCCATTAACTGCTTCAAAATTTGCTTCTGGGATTTCAAATTGTAAGTAAATATTTTATAAAGTGAAATGGAGAAGGAATTTGCTGTTGTGGAATTTGTTAAAGAGAAATCCATTGCTTTAGTTCCTAAAAAGTGGCTGTTCAAACAGAGGTCGAAAGAATGATCAAGTTTATCAACTCAATTTGAAATTTCCCTCCTCCTCTTCCTCAATACCACGAACTCCCCACGTGTCTCCAAGATTCCAATATGTCCTACAAAATGATCCAATCGAACTAAACAATAGTCATGGCCGTTGGTTCACAACGGGATTTTACGTCCCCCCCCAGGTCAAGTGGTGACCCTCACAGTTGATGAATTTGTGTCGACATTTCCAATACAAAAATTTAGTGTGCAGATTGGATGTCATACAGATGACATTTCTCGTCATGGCAAGTCGGTCCGTCCAGCCACAGTCAGTATGGCAGTCCATTTTGATGAGAACCATTATAGTGGGAATACCCTCACTTTTGCTAGTCCCTACGGCGGTTCCCTCTATTTTGTATTCCCAAGTGCTGAGTTTGTAGAAATTCAAATCTCTTTGACAATTTTTGGTGTGGTGAAAACTCCCTATTTCAAATTGGGCACAACATCTGTAAGGGATTGGAAGGAAGCAATTGACCCGGTATGACCCGGGACCTTGGACAGATTTAGAAAGTGACAGCCTTGTTCTCACTGTCCCTTCATACGCTGCTGTGGGGCTAGAAGATCCAGAAACACTCATGAAATTTTGGAGTCAAGTGATGGACAGCATGAATGACTTGGTTTCCCTTAGTCATCAAAGGTATTATCAGGAAAGGATTGTGTCGGATATTCAAATCAATAATGGGGTAATGCACAGTGGGTATCCAATTGTGACTAGTTGAGCATACAAGTCCGTCATCAACGTCACCTTCATCCGGGAAAAAGGGGCTTCGGGTCATTTTCATGAGTTGGGGTAAAGCAAATATTTTTTATATTTTTGAAAACTATTTTTACGCTTAAACCGCAGACCCACAATTTATCATAGGGATGGCTGGTTGTTATTTGAGACATGTCCAATATGAAAATGCCTCCATCAATGCCTTACATCACTTACATGCTATGCCCAAGTGGGAAATATTGGGAAGTTCCCACTGGGAAAGATTGGAAAATTCCATCCCAATTTTGACTGGCAAATGGGAAGAATCGGAAAACTAAAAATGTCAGGTTTTATCCAAAAAAGGTTGCACTGAGCGCATCGTAATTTTATGTTTCTAAGCATAAATTAATTTTTCCCGATATTTCCCATTTCCCGATTTTTACCAATTTTTCCCACTGGGAAGCAAACTTTGATTTTTCCCGGAAAATATCCGACCCTGAACTCCTTTATACAAATGAATGGAGGCATTTTCTTCTGGGTCACTCTTCATTTAAGTTTTGTGTGTGAGGTAACATAGGAATGCTGATGTCACAATGCCACAGTATATATGTGTTTCATATACCCAATATCATAGAAAACATCCACACAATACTCACAGACTGTAGCTTTTCCCTTATCCTGTACATTTATACATAATGTTACAATATTTTTGTTCTTACATATATTAAACCAAATGTCAGGTTTTCAGTTCCCTCTCTTTTAACTTCTCCACTAAATTTTTTAAAATAATTGGCCGGTGTTCAATTTGATTGTAAAGGAGGAGAATATGAAAAGACTGGTAAATATTGATGTGAAGAATAAATATTTAATTGGGGATAACTAATTGTTTGTATAGTCACAACCACCAATTAAAGGAATGGACATTCGCGGGGACAGTTGAAGTGACGTGCAACCTATTTGTACTGTACGTGTCCAAGATGCCGGAATGGGCCGGGGGAAGCCAAGAGTAACTTGAAACCAGAAGCATATGTAAAAAGTGTCTCAAAGTACTCGAGTAATGGCGCTCAGTTTCCACATTGGCAAGCTGATCCTTGGTTAGCCTTGACTTACTATTACCAGATTCTACGGACGTATGGATTGGATGTTTACATAACCATATTTGAAAAATATCATCACCTTCTACCGAAAGAAATACCTGGGAATGATCAAGAAAAAATTGACCTTTGGCTCATCATATGTTCCATGACAGTTGGAGAAAATTTAACACCTTTTTTCTGTTCATGGGGCATTCCTGTGTCCTCAGAAGCAGCTAGTAAAGTTAAACATTTACCGGAAAGTCCCATTCGAATTCAAGATTTGTTGAATGACTCATAATATTTCAATTTATTCACGTATTTTGAAGTCGATTTGAAATGTAAAATGGAATTTTGTACAAAACTGTTAATTTGGCTAAATGCAAAATAAAAGTATTGAAGTAGCGCTAGTAGTGGAATTACAGTGTTAATAAATAATTAAGTAAGTAAAAATTATACAGCGTTTCAAATGATCTATCGATCCCGGTATTGCTCATAACACTACATTCTTGAAATAGTACAATCGTGCATGAATATATAAATATTTCATGGAGTTTGGTTATCATCTTGGCCAGCGCTGGCTAGCCATAAGGACACAACGCCAGCCACAATTTTTTTCAATGCATTGTACATACCTATTAGATGAGTTACCTAATATTTGTTATAAATATGTCCAGTGTGGTTGGAGATATACGTCCACGTGGAATACATTAGAGTCATGAGTACAATGAATACACATGTGTGCCCCAAGTTTCAAGTCGAAACTCGTTTATGGAACCTGACTCTCCCCTCGCAAGTGTAAGAAAAGCAAGAATTTTCTACAAGGGTGTAGAAAATACATTATGTACTATGCTATTGAAAAAATGTATTGCTGATTTAATCGAACCTACAAACAGATTACTGACAAAATGTGACCAAAAGATTCCGAGACATTCTTTTCAAACTATCTGTATTTTGAGGTGGAAAATTCAAAGAAGAACACAAGCATTACATGCGCAATTAGGGTTCTGTTTAAAACCGATGAAGCTCGGTGCCAAAATAGTTACGACCATTTCAAACAACATGAAATGACCTCTGAAGGTCAAATAAATGAATTTTTCGGTACGACTCTAATGTAAACTTTGATCAAGAAATTAGAAGACCCATTTTGAAGAAATTCAGAAGTTTTACATGACAATTCACTTTCTAGCTATTCAAGACATAATAAAACTTTGTTCACTACTGGAGGTCGAACTAAGCAATCATTCTGAAAACGGCTCTTCCAACGTTGTTTAGGAGGATCTTCACTACTTTTTCACCAGGTGTCATTGGTTTTCAACAAACCCGTCCTACTTGCCGATGTAATTCCTGCGCTCTCCGTTTCATTGCACAAATAGGTTAAAAAATTCCACAAATTGTAGAAATAGACACAATGCAACACTTGACGATAACTGTTTTGTATGGGTGAACAGTCAGGAATTGGGCATCCGTGGGCATCGATGCTCATGGGTACCCATGTCTACCTGACCCGTGGGCAATGTCCGGGCATTCCCGGACATTCATGGGCATTCCCAAATAGGCATGCCTACCCACTCAATCCTGTATACATGTAACAAAACATATGTGGATGTTAGAACCAAAACTGGGTATCTGCAAGCGGCCGTGAATAGGGAAGCTCGCTCTCTCCGCTCACACCTCTCACTTCCATACACACACACGG
>WJFB01004086.1:0-11048 GCA_009870185.1 Pygmarrhopalites habei | reverse complement strand
ACTACAACTATTTTTCAACAATTTTTCTATTTAAATGACTATGCATCAGAAAGGCCTGAGGTTGTTGCTAACCTAACCATTGTTAGAATCTTCTGGAGATTTTGTAGTCATTAATTTCACACTTAATAATTCATCTGTTTTCCCATGAGTCATATATCTTTAATATAATTATTAAATTATTGCTTTCTGAAGGTTCATAAATACCTGTGAAACGTGAAGTAGAATTATCATTTCAAGTGTATGACGTATAATAACGATTTTGACAATGCGTCTTTTGACAATTTTTCGACCTGTACTCGAGTCCTTCCTGTATCCTTTCTGTACAGTGATGTAAATTACAAGACTATAGTTTTTGAAGTTCTCTATAGGTAATGTCTGCCATATTGTCTTTCCAGGTATCATCCTAGCATACACACTGATACGTTTTTTGTCTAGAATTTCCTTGGCACACAATATCTCATTATTTGGTCAGACATCAAATATTCCCCTGGGGGGCTATTTCATGGAATTTTTGAAGCTTGTGAAAATGTAACTTGGAAATTAGAACAGTTCGCAGATTTATCCCCTTCTCGATCCCTCGTCTACTCTGTACTATAATTTACTGCTACATATTATTATTTTTCTTTTTCTAACCTTGTGTGAGTGATTGTTTATTTTGGTGTATCCATTACGTATTTAGATTTTGAACAAAAGTTTAGAAAATTTAAAAGAATCAATACGAGGTTAGAGACGTGTCATGGAGTACAACTTTATAAAGAGAAAAGAGGAGACAGGGGTGCACGCAGTGCACACTCTAACATTAGGATAATATAATTCACAAAGTGTTATTTTGATGTATGGGGTGCATGTACATTTGAAGTGGGAATGGGTAACTTGGTATCGATAAAAATTTCATGGTCCATGTCTGTGTGTCTGTGTTTTTCAACACCACACACATGTTAGGTTAATACTTAATAGGAGTCTGACTGGGCTACACGAGTGTAGGCTATGACGACGAGATTGTTCCAAGTCTAAACATACAGTATTATACTCTTAAATCAAAATTGGAGTTAATGACTGTATTGATCGTGAGCTGTCTTCTCACATCTTGCGACTTGCACATATATCGACATGATCATTAATTATTGTCTAGCATTAGCATCCGATAAAACAAAATTTTCAAGTTTAAAAGTCACGAGAAAAAAAATTTTCACTTTACTCCATGGATGTTTTTTCCCACTCCTTTTAGTCATTTTGCACTTGGAGGCTTCCTCGATTCTTGTTTATATGTGTTCAAGAACCCATGAAGGACGATGATGTTGTCGAGTGAAAAATTTTTTTTTCGCTCCCTCGTCTTCTTGTTATTGCTGTTCTCGAAATTTGATTGGAAACGTTCGTCCCTAATTTTATGCTTCATAACATGTGATCTCGCTTGGAACGGCCTGAAATTCAGTTTCGTGAATGGAAATATTCCGAGAAATAATGTAATTTTGGTTAGACAGGGTTCTTCACTTCTTTCTCTCTCTTAGTGTGTGTGTGTACGGAATTTCGGAAGAATTAACTACCAAGTAAAAAAAACACATGGGCCATTATAGCCTTCAGTAAATTTAATTATTACCATGTTGGAAACCAGAGCGAGTGAGTTATTTTGATGGAGAATAGAATATTACCAATACACACACATTAGATGAAAGTATTAAATATTTGTTCCCCATACGGTATTAGTAATACTACGTATTGCATCTTCACCATTCAGGGGTTCAAAGCAGGAATTTGGCACGATCATATTTATACACACACTCACATTGTAATATAGAGTGTGGGATGGACGATGAAACGCTGGAAAGGAATGCGTAGGCGGGTTTCCTCATTTTTTGTGTTTTCATAAGACCAAAGATGTTTTTACGTCTAAAATAAGTACAGGGTTTGTGCAGGTATCTATTGATCGACATAGTATTCTGAATTATGTATTCTGTGATGGAGAAAGGAGAGAGGAGGGGAAAAGAGGGAAAGAGCGAGTATTCTACTATTCATTCAGTAATTTTCATATATACGCACTAACAATCTGTAGACAGTAGACAGAGACTTTCATAAAAAATAAAACTTGACTACCTATTTTTATCTCTTTCGTAGTATTTTAAGATTTTGGCAGGGTGGGCTGGGCTTCTTATGAAATAATTTATGAACTATAAGATTGCGAGTAAACATGCTTTCCATTCAGTAATGAACTTTTTTCTCTCTCTTATTCTCGTCCTCTTTATTTCTCTTCTCCTGACTTCTCCTTCCTGTGTACATCAAATATACCCTTTTTATCTCCTCCTTGGCACAGACCCCTTCTACTTTTATAAATGTCTATGGCCTGCCTGACTCTAAGTTTATATTTCCTGGAGCTGGAAGGTTAAAGTGATATAGTGTTTTTAGTTGAGGTTTGTGTTTGTACCTACATGAGGAGCATGTGATTTTGTGAGTGTTGATTATATCAAAGAGAATTTTGATCAGTCTAATTCAACGTCCCGTCAACGGGAATGTGAGAGGGAAAGTTGCAGTCTGTTGTCATTCTCTCTCTCCACAGACTCAACTATAAACTCGGGAGGAAGACCATAGACCTACGACGCACGCACACATAGTAATGATGTAAAAGAATCTACGTGTTTTTTCGCATTGTTTCGCAAGTTTTCGAATCCAGAGTCTCGCACACACACACATTCATACTTTCGTTCATTCCTGGGAGAATGGAATGGGAGGGATGAGACTGGGACAAGAAAGGCAGGTTTTTGGCCAAGTCGAGCAAAGCAGTTGGGTGTGTGTGTCCTATTCATGCTTCTAGTAGTAGTAGTAGTAGGTTAAACTATGTAATATGTTCGTCTCTCATTTATGCGTGTAGCTGTAGGATGGCTGGGTACACATGATAGGAGAGTAAGTCGGCGCTAGCGCCGGGTACTATTCGGGAAAGTAAACAGACGGACGGGCTTGGGTCATGTAGAATGCCAGTGTTCCAGTATATATACATATATATAGAGGAGGAGTGTTCTCCACCACCATCCGTTTATTTACAGTCGTATTTCTACATGTGTTTCGTACACTAGACGATAGGTCATAAAGAGTATTCTTATAGAGAGGAATGAGAGGAATTGTACACCTACAGAAAGAGTTTTTGTTGGTGTTTACTTTGTTGAGCAGAGAACCTACGTTAAGTACATACATGACTACTACAGAGAGAGTAGATACATACAACACTATACTAGTATACGTATTTAGAGTAGTTGGTGAAGCTCAAGAGTGAAGGAAAGGCAGTCAGCCGCCTCAAAGAAAATCAATAGGAGTGAACGAACGAAAAGCGGAGCTCGGATATTATGTTATTGTATTCTCCTAGTTCTTTACAGGGAATGAGGGAAAGGAACTTTGGTGGTGAAAACCTCGTGTTGCTCTTCAATCGTGAATGTGGTGGTGGTGGTGTAGTAGTGTGATGTCGGTCAAAGATTTGCTGTCTAAACCGTATCATTAACTTTAGAAATTAATTGTACAATCCAGCCGTTGAAGAATTATTATAGGTTGTACACAAAAAGTCAATACAAAAATACATTTTAATAAAACTCTTCAATGTTCTTATTATAACCAGTGGTGGAAAGAAAGGAAACGAACCGTTGTTGTACTCTGAGTTTGTGTGTGTGCTTTTCTGTGTACAACCATTGAAGTGAAAGAGAGAGAGAGATGGAGAGAGATTATATGTATTATGTAGTAGTGCCTGAATAATTTCTATCCACATTGACAAGAAAACCTTTGGAGGGAAGACTGAGTGAAACTTTCTTGAAGTAAGATACAAGTGTGGTGGTTCATTATTTCATAAACTCATCCAACTTTTCGCCTCCTTTCTTTTTTCTCTTCCTCTTTCTTCTACATTATTCAGTTTTGGCATTTGATTATTCAGTTGGAATCATTGTCTTTCCAAAGTTTTGTCTTTGTATACCTTGTCTTAGAATGCAATGTGTGTGTATGTACGACATACATACAACTTAGTAAGTTGAACTTACTGACAGCAGTACAACAATTAAAAATCAATAATTATGTTAGGGATTGGACAACTGGGAGAGGGAGAGAATATTAAATGTACACACTATATTTTGACGAGTGTTCCACTGAGGAAATGTTGAGTCTAGAAAATCGATTTTCTATGCATCGGTAAATTTTCCATGACAAGAGACATGGAACAAACATGGTCTTTCAAAAGGGATGAGCTAGATTGGATAGTGTTGATAAGTTGCTTTGTCGGTATTATTATGATAGGGAAATCAAAAGGAAAAGTATTCGTCACTCCTGCAGTATTCAAGCAGCAGGTGAAATGTGTAATGCCATTACAGAAAGGACATATTGTTGTTTACAATGCAAATATATATATATAAATTGACTAGTCGTCAGTGTCATCAATTAGACAGTCTACTAGATGGATTTATAAATAAAGAAAAAATAGCTGAAAATACTGGAATACAGTTCAAATTGAAGACATTTGCATGTGTGTGTCACCCGTGACACACACACAGTTTAGTTTTCTTCTCATGCAGTTCCAGTTAGGTTAAATGTGTGTCTATTCCAACTTGACTGACAAACTCCTGTCACAAGGACAAGGTTCTTGGTTGTAGGTTCCTGATTTTTACACATGCCTGTCTATAAGTAATACTAAGGTTTATGAGTATTCATTAAAGATCTGGTATACTAGCATATATAATGTATATAGGCGGTATGTATATATTATCGATGGAAACAATACGAAAGTATTACTCATTAAGCCAACTCTACGACATGCAGTTTTCATTCGGGATCATTTAAAAATTAATTAGGACTTGGAAATATCTTGCAGTAAGTAAAGAAGTTTGCTAGTAGTAACTAGCTTCGTACAATATGTAGTCACAATGAGGGTTTGGGTTAAGTAAGTTCATGTACGTATTTGGCAAAACTATTTGCATATCCATACAGTACACACATTTAGTGAATTGCGTGCAGTTCGGAAAATATGGAACAGGCGCGTGCTAGTGAAAAAAACATGACAAAAGGTTACCACTTACAGTTGTCTACGGTACTATTATTCTCAGCACACAGAGCAGTCTTCCAATAGAAAAAAAAGAATTACCTGCACATTTTTACTGTGTGTGTACACAAAGGGAAACGGAGTGTATTGCAAGATTATGCACATATTTTATTTGGGTTGGGATGTGACTTTGTACAGATTGTTTTTCTTTGACGCTCCTCTGTCTGTGTAGCATTTCATTAAATTTAAATCATCACGATGATTATGTAACAATGGCTTATCTGAATTATACAATATGATTTAATTTGTACCAAGAGGACATTGACGTAGGCAGACAATATATATATATGAAGAGTGTTTATGTAATTTTACTTGTATTAGTACCCTCGTGGAATGAATAATGAATGTGTGAATTTAATTTAATTTTAATCATGGAGATCAACTGAGATGATTATTTTTGTAATATTTTACAGAAGCTCTGATGAGTAATTGAGGGATCACCTGGAAGGTACCAATGATTTCATTAAAACTGGTTTCAACACATTTTCTCAAACAGCCATAAATAGCTCTTTGGTAAGTCAATTTTAAAATATTTAATAATATGAATTATTTAATACAAGTTACAACATCATAGCAACTATTAATAAAAAACGAATTTATTGATTTATTTATTTATTATTTTGACAGATTGAAAGGGACAACCAGGAATTTTTTATGCACACAAGTAGCCACAGAGCAGTACCTGTACTCCTGAATCCTGAATGTATCATTAATCAATAAGGCCCCACAACAGTGTTAGTGATCAAGATTTTTTATACACCATATCGTTAGCTGATAACTGCACGCCGATAGCAAGAGCTGATTGTGACCACGAAAGGCCAAGGTAGAGCGTCGTCATGTTCAAATTTCGACAACCCTCAATCTGTTCGGATCTGGACATTGTCTCTGACTCGGATTCTGTCTCTGATGTTGCTGAAGAAATACAAAAGGTAAGTGTCCTCCCTCTTTTTTACAATTATTCTATATCTTACTTTACTAGTATTTACTAGTTGTGTAAAGTTCACACTCTGTTGATAAGTTACATAATATTCAAGTTGGGGAATTCCGTCATTTTTTAGCCTTTTCAATCAATATTTGTTGTGTAATTTGTTGTGTATTTCCATGTAAGATGATCCTAAGACACACTATTAGGGCTACACTAATAGTATTTTCAACACGACATAAAATACAAGTTTGTATTTTGTCATGTTTATACTGACGAATAGTTTTCGTTTGCATTTGGACGATCACTATTTTGTCACGTTCGTCATCATCATTGTCATATCGTATTGTTATTAAAAGACTATATGAATGAATGCAATCTATTTAATGGCTCACTACTGCCGTGTAAATATTTGGGCTGAGACCATGGTTGTGGATAAGGAAAGGTCAAGTATATGTGGTCTTCGTGAACGGAAATTGTGATGGATTAATCATTTTGTCAAGCACAAAATGTACAACCAACGTTGCATGCAAAATACCAAGACAGACAACACTACTTGCACTTGTTGTTGTGTGCGTGCCCGCTGAGGCGTAATCAGTATTTAACAAATATATTCTGTAGCACACACTCTTTGTACTTCCTAGTAAATATTGATTTTCTTTAAAAACGTTTTGTGGTATTTGACCAACCAGCTTCATGTTTATAAATTGTCTGGTGTAAGCATAGGAATTTTTGTACAATTTGTTTAAATGAAAGTAATTTCCACACGCCACACAAGTTCCTCTCATAAGTAGAAACCACTGGATGGACTATTTGTTTATTTTTATCATTTTTTAACGAGTTGCAATTATTATGAGCTACAGTGTAGTTTGCACACACTCACAGTCTCACACACATACATTGCATTTTGGATTACCCAATAGTCACACTAGGACTTAAAACGAATTGTGTACATATTAATTTATTGTTGTCTTTGACATTTCCATCAAGAATATTCCATTCCAATTTGTAATGTAATATTTACTTCTCTTTTGTAACCCAATGTGAGTGAGTCATAGTTCATCATAGATTGAACAGGTTCTTGAATGTAAACATTGCCTATATAAATTGAACTATTATCGAGATAGCTACTTTAGTGTCCCTTTCAGTTGTTTAGAGTTATTGAAACGTCAAATTCTTTGATGCTAGTATGTTTTTTGACAGTACTGATACTCACAATTTTACACAAGATAAGAGCCGAACTCTGAACTTTTATGCTGTATTGGAAAACTACCAATACGCTGAAATTATGTGTACTTGTGGGGGTGATGCAGTGGCTGTAAATGATAGATAAATGGAACAAAGAAGGCAACGGCTTAGCTGCACAGCATTATAGAAAACTTGTTCAATAGAAAACTGAGTTATCAGAGTAATTCGGGAGTCTAACTAGTATAATAATTTGTTTGTTATTATTTTGATTACGTCTATTGATAAGTAATACAAAGTTTGTTTGTGTTGTGTATGTATGCGGATTTATCATGAAGATTCTGATTTCCTGCCGACGAGTTCATATTGCAACCTGGTCAAAGGAGTATAAAAGCAAGTGTTGTTGTTGTCATTGACGTCAGTTCATGGGATTCGTGAGAATAAATTCAGAGTAAAGCAAGCAGGCAGGCAGGGAAGTACCTGTGGAAAAATATTGAAAGTGAATTAATACTGAATTAGTAGTCTAAAAAGGGATTTGTGTTAAAGATCAAGGCTGTTACTCCTTTCACTCCTGGAATTTAACGTGAAGAGAATAACTTTAGTTTGTGTACATTGTCACAGTTTAAGCAAGACAACAAGGGAAATCCATTGTTTTATTCTCCATCGGATGGAATAGAATAACTATAAATGGCGTTTTTCAATTATATTTTATTCAAACAGACAGTTTGAATTTGATTTGACTTGAGAGTTGGAAGGATGCGTAGTTTTTTTCCCATTGCTCTCCTTCATTACAAAGTTGACACGCAAAGAATTTATCGCAGAGACGAATAGGAAGGAACAAGACATATAGGTTGTAGTAGGTTCAAGATAAAGCCTGACTCTAGGAATGTGAAAATTGTGGTTGAAAAACAATTGCGTAGGTGTACGGGTAGACAAGAGGGCAAGAGTGTGAGAGGAAAAAAGAAGAAGAGTCATAGAGAAGGTCATTTGATCAGAACTTTCAACTTTGTTCACGGTTCTCTATAAAACAGTTTATGCCAATCAGTATCAAGTTTGGGCTTGAGTTAGTTACACCAACTAAAGGAGTGCAGTTTGATATTGTACACTATGAACGGCACCGTTTAATTTAAGACTACTCGTATCTTTCTCTAATTAGAGAAGAAGAAAAAAGTACTTTTTCGGTGTTTCTCTCCCTGTGTGTGAAACTTTAATCATTGTGCACACGACTACATATATCTTTGCCCAGGAAAACAATCATTATTAGTTTGGGGAAAGAAAGTTTGAGGAGTAAAATTGAAAGTTAATCTGTGCTTCAAGGTCACCGGGTCGTAGATATTTTTTTCGTTTGGTCTTACCTGAGTGAACAACATTGTGGAGTGAGAAACTTGAAAGTTTTTTTTGGGACATTGACAGTGGTTCATCGGGGGGAGGAGGTGTGCAGCCACTGAGCAAGTGTCAGAAAGAAACCCGAAAATAGTTGTGTATCCAGTTTTATCTAGATTATTTTGGTGTAGCAAAGCTACGTTTCCGCATATAACAACGAGTGCCAGAAAAGAGGGAGCAAAAAAAGTGAAATGGGTGTTTTTCGGTTTTTATTCGGGCGGAGGAAAAAGGTATTGTGTTCATTATTCACTCTTCACCTTACAAAAGTATACATATAGGATGTATATTATATAAAATAAAACATGTAGTCTATTTCTTGGTGCATTGACATGATCATATGGTTTACAGGACAAAATATTTTCTGTAGGAATTGAAAAAATTCCAGCATTAAGTATTTGTAGTTGTGGGTAGAAAGTAGAGTCTTGAATTTTGAAGTTGAGGTCCGCTCGAATGTTGTGTGTGTACTATTTAATAATTGACGTGTGAAGATAAGTCTGGTGATTTATTGAGAGATAGTTCGGCAGATGATACCTCATGTTTTATTCTTATGTAGGTAGGACAGACAAACATTTGTGTGTGAATGATGAAATCTTCCTGTTCCTCTTTTCGAGCATATACTGAAGAATTTTGTTGTTGTTCTCTCTCTCTGTCGAAACGACTGTTTTGGTAATTACACTTGTTGTTGGTTGAGCTGAGTGTACATTTGGGCATTAGCATCAGGGCATGAGGTACATGGTACATAAATTGTATGGTCCTTTGCCAAAATTTGAGTAAAGGAATTTCACTCTGAAGGCGGCTACCGTGGGTAGGTGTACCCCTCTCTCTTCCCCTACTCTGCTTCTCCATCCATCCATATTGTAACTCAGTACAGCTGTACAGATATACGGTCATCATCATAATCTCTAAGATTTTTCTCTCTCTGCACGCAGAAAAATGGGCGTTGGGTTGAGAGTAAGTAAAAGTGCTGGGATTAAATTGTAGGAGGACTATTCAATGTGATGTACAATGTTGTTCTTGGTAAAGGAGTATAAATAATTTGTTTTCTTGATAATATAGAGTTCACAATAATATTTAAAAGTGTCTGCTGGGCAGACAGTAACAGTACAGCTGTAGCATACCTATGTACAATTAATAATAATGTTTATCTTTTCCCTGTATATTTTACAGATATATAATGTGATTCTAAAAATATATAAGACTTCCACTGTGAAATGTTTGTGGTTGAGAGTACAGGAATACACAACCCATCCGTGCATTACATTAGTATTACATATGTTTAAATCAGTGTACAGCTGGGTACTGGGAAAAGCCAAAAGGATGGGATGAGAGGATACGTATGTAACTAATATGTATGCATATAAATTGAATGCAGTTGGAATGATGAAAGGATCTATTTTTGGTACATGTTTCTCGGTTCTCACTTCTCGGTGTGGAGGAAAGTCATTCGTGATGTACTAGAGATATGGTTTTTGAGTAGTGAGTGTGTGTGGCATTGGAAATGAATGCGAAGTGAATGAAAATTACCTTCAGTTTTTCTCAGAGGTTGTGACTGAGAACACATTGAGGATGGTTTAGTCCTCACTTTCTACATGGAATTTTTTTCACCCGCTCCTTCCTCATACGAACTTAGTACATTGTGATATTTCATTGGTAGGATTTATAGGATTGGTTCGTGAAGTATTTTCATGGTAAGCTAATTATTATAGTGTGGTGTGGTTTCTTCATAAATATTGTTGTGGTGTTGGCAGAGATTACATTTAAATGTCAATTACTATCAAGGTGATAACTATTTAGTAGTCTTAGTACCTCCTTATGTACACCAACTACATAGTTTTTTCTGTAAGAGCATAACAGTGGGGGAGGGACAGCTGAGATTGAACATTTGAACTGAGGGACTTTTCCTTGTCAAATTAAAATGAATATAACCTATGATTCCTATACAGAGTGTTATGTGTGTGTATTTATTATATGAACATTTTTTGATGTGCTGTATTTTTTTGACATTTAGGGTGTTTCCATAAATTCCATTTCTGAGCCAAGGACTTCTCTAGGCTCGATTGAATCGGAGAACAAAGGGAATCGCCGAAGGAATAGTATTGACGATGACAGTGGACTGGCAAGAATTGAGACTAGTGAAGACTGTATTCGGAACAATGAAGTCAATTCGTCGTTGGTGGACGGTACATCCTGTGTGACGGACAAGAAAAGAGAGAATAGCAGTGGTTCTTTTGTGACTGTAATGTGTGATAGAAAACGAAAAGAAAGGCACGAGAGTTGTTCACAAGGACAAGAGAAGAAAGTCATACGGTAAGTCATTTTTTTTAGCAGACTCGTTCTGTGTTTCTTGCACACGCAGGTTTTTGTTTCGGTCTATTCATACGCACTACTTTCATTCTTTTCGTAGGAAAAAGTTTTCATTTTCTTTTTGAGCTTTTTCCTTTTACTGTAGACTATAAAAGAGAGAAGTGAGACTTTCACTCTAAATGTGTGGGGGGG
>WJFB01004085.1:0-11050 GCA_009870185.1 Pygmarrhopalites habei | reverse complement strand
GACTTATATGTTCTGCAGTAATTCGTCTACATTTTTTCCCTATCATCGTCAGATTCATTTTAGCTAATTATTTAAACGCACTGGTAAATTATGCCCCGCATCGCTCTACTTAATTAAGTAACTCATCAATTATTAGTTAAAAATCGATCGAACGGAAACGACTTTTTCTAATGTATGTTTGTGTTGATTATTGATTTTTCATGGATCAATCGATCTTATAACACATATGGACGTGTACCAAGTTGACATAGGGTATTACAATGTATCATAATATTATGTAGTAGTTGTGGAGGGTCTGTCCAACATAAATCTGACAGACATAGGGCAATATGATATTTCTTCAAAGAATACATTTTGTAACAAGGCTATATAGTAATAGTGAGTCCTTCACTGAAGGCCCTTCATTCATTCAGACCAGGCAAGTCCTCATCTTCTTCTCTCTTCTGTAATTTTACACGTCAGAAGAAATTTAATAGTCAAGGATAAATACAAATTTTAGGCGTTTAAGTGGGAACAAAAAAATTGTCAGACTTTCACAAAGAAATCAACAAGAAATCTCTTAAAATTTTGTGGAAGGAACTTTATTTCTATCATTTTTAATTAATAATAACCATTCAACAGTTGTACAGTAAAGCTCATGGATTAGTTTACATTTGGATACGAGAGACATGTACAGGGAAAGGAAGGCCTTCGACTCGGAGCTGCTTGTTTATCAGGAAAAGAATGAATAATTGAGAGTACACTGGACGATTTCCATATAATGTTTTGTATTTGGATAATAAACAAAATGTGATACAGTAACATACCTTTTGAAACTGTCCAATTCCGTCTGACCAATAGGTTCAAATAAACTGAGAACTTCTCAGCCCCTTTGATCGAGTGTAACTTTGTGATATATTTCAATGGAAAGGTAAACAAAATTTTACTTCCTCGTGTGACTCGGGGTTCATAATTTATTATTACACTTGCATCCTTTGTGTGTGACATTTTTGTATATTTTACTTTCCAGAGAATGGATTCGATCAGAGCAATAGAGAAGCTGCTAAAACTTGAGAGAGAATTGTCAATTCTACAGGAGAAATTTCAGGAAAGGAACAAATGGTTAGTTTACATACATCGAAATACTTTTGCGTCAAAGATGTATTCTATTCCCTAATTCCTGCTAAATATAAGTTTATCTGATTGTAGGTGTCAAATTCTGGAGTTTTGGCTAATTAAAAAATTCGGTACTTTATTTTTAAAAATAATCTGTTACACATGATGTAAAAAATGACAAATTTCTTGACTATTTTTTAAATTTTTTATACACCCGTGACACTCCTTTTCACTATTTCAGATTATGATGCCGAATATAATAGTCATTTATTTGAACAAGCTAAAGAGAATGAAAGGAGAAGGAGAAGTAAGGAAACTTACATGGACCAAGAAGGACACGAATTTCCTGTGGAACCACCAGATACTTTCAATGGACCAAGAGTGATATCCCAACCACAAACACACATTGAATCCTCAACTTTACTTCCTCCATATAGTCAAATACGAACAAATTTTCATGCTCAAAATAAAAACTATTCTCGAAAAAGTCATGTGGACCTGGATGAGGAGATGGAAATGGAAACGAAACAAGAAGAATGTTTTGCTGATTCGACTGTTGCTGACTCGGGACAGGAAAGTCAAGACCATTCTCGATTTAATGAAGAAAAGGAAGGGAATGTGAGTGACCTTCTTGACGACGACCTCGATAATTTTGATTTAGGTAACATACTTTAATATTGCAATAAATCAATTCACTATTTACATTTACACAATCAGTTTGTCATGAGAATATTATTGAATGTATCCAATATATCATTTTACTAGAACGACCAATTGTACCAGATTTAGCTACACAGAGGAATGATGAGATTTCCAATTTGGCCCGAGCTCAGTTCCAAGACCAGTCAAGTGAAAATTTATTGTTGACAGGAGGACAAAGCATGGAAACATTATTGTCAAGTGATTCAATCAAAATAGGTAACGTTTAAAATTTCTGTGATGATATGGGAATCTCTTTGTTGAAACTGGGTTGAAACTATCTTCTGTTTTTTTGTAGAGCCACAGATTCGTCCAAAACTTCGTTGTAAGAGATGCAAAAAACTCTTCGATAAACTTTCAGAGGTTGACTTTCACATGCGAACCGTCCATATGCCACTCAAAGTACATATCTGACTTTTAAAAATGTAGTAAATGGTTTTTAATAAAATACTATTGCTTACATGTGGAATAATCTAACACATTTTTAAAAAGAAAAAAGCCGAGTCTGGAGCCTTTATCCAATGTCAGTATTGTCGTAAGTCCTTGTCAAGGTAATTTGAGCAATGCATACACTGATTATCTTCCAAATATCTGAATATCTATCAAGTAAAAAAATTTCTATTTTAGTAATTACGTGCATCGACACGAGAGCAAGTGTGGTTTGAAGCCAAAAAGTGGAACATTAGATGATCAACTAAGACGTAAAGGACCACAACTTGTGTTTTCTTGTGAGTTATCAGTATTGGTTTTGTTTTGTACCAACTAATTTCTCAAATGTTTGAATCATGTACTGTAGTATATTGTTCCTGTCATACTTTTTTCCTTTACTTCAGTACCACCAGAAGAATCTGAGGATCTCAAAACAGATTCATATATCAGACCAGGTAAATATACCCTGAATACTTATCTTTTAATCTTGATATTTTGTAAGGTCATTAGTTAATTTGTAATTTCATATGTAGTTGTCCGACGGGAAGGTTCTGTCTGCAGTAGTAGGAGTACAGGAATAGTGCACAAAACTTGTGATGAGAATAACACAGGAGGAGAGAGTAGGTCGAATTCAAGCATACGAATTTGATTTCTATTGTTTCGGTACTTTTTTATCATGTATACTTGAGTACATCACATTACAACAACTGGCGTACTTATATTATTTTAGGCTCAACTGCAAGTAAATTTTGTGACAATGAAAAGGGAGACGACGAAAATATACTTCGATTTAGTTGTAAAGTTTGCCATTTATCTTATTCGAGTCTGCGCTTGTGCCGACAGCATATAGTGTCGGAGCATTTGTAAGTAGTACTTATAGGTATATAAGATTACAAAAACATTTTGTTCAACTAGTCGTCATCATAAATATGAATGTCACAACGTGTTTATTATTTTTTAACAGACAAGAAGTCTTGAAAACACCTCTGATAGTACCAGCTGATACAAACAGAATTGAAATGGAGCTAATGGAAGGTAAAGCATTTCAAAAACTGTTGAATGATTCAAAATTAAATTTTGGATCAACTATACCTACAGGGATGAGACAACAGCGGAAATCAAATTCACAAGAATCAGGCTCCTCGTCTGGACACCAAGATCTTTCATCATTTTCTACAGAATCATCGTTACCATCTTTATCTCCTGGAATTCCTCCTCCTGGTGATCCAGTTACTTTTACATCAGCATTTCAACCTGTCAAAAGTGCCACTCCATTGCCTTACAATTGTTTACACTGTAAGAATCAGAATGTGTCAAACAGTTTTGAATATCTGCAGGATTTACACATGGTACGTTTATATATTTAAGTAATATTATGCCCTTCTTGTGGACCACAAAATGACCAAAAGTTTAAAAGGGTTTAATTTTATTTCACAGCATGTCCTACGGTGTCATGTAAAGAAGGCCAACTATCGCTGTCCTCTTTGTTCTCAGGAATTTAGCCAGCATGCCTTTGCGGATCATATTGTGACAGCTCACAGACAAGGTATGCCTTTTAAGTATTATTAATGGAGCAATTATCATTCAAAATTTATTGTAAGCAATACTTTGATTGTATAGGTACTCCATTATCCGGAATCCCGGAAAATAGTTTTACGGAGAGTCTATCAACAGCAGCAGCAGTGTCTCAGGTTAGCCCAGCAGCAGCAGCTACGGAAGCTAGTAATCGTTCAAGTTCCCTCAATTCACGTCAAGAGTCATTTGATGACAATTTTTCAACAAATTCAGCTTTGGATGCAGACGACCATCCTGGTACATTCACATTTTGTGTTTGAAACTGTTTTGGTTGGTAAGATGTATTTACCTAATATTTTGTTCTGTATTTTCTATTTCTCAGGAGAAACGGATTGGATTGTCAAGTGTGCTATATGTGATGAATTTATGTCGTATCATAATGCAAAAATGCATGTTCTTGAAGTTCATGGTCATCAGCAGCAAGAAAATGTTGACAATGTTGATGGTGACAGTAGAAGCAGTACAGCTGACCCGGCTGTACTTCTTGGGACTCTCCATCCAAACTTTAATGATGATATATGAGTTTCACTACTTTTCCACAGTAGTTTTTCCTAGGAATACTGTACACTCCATTTTTACAAAAATATTTTTTCAACAATTTGAGTGATATACTTATATTGTCCTACAATTTTATTTTTTAGTAACGGAGAGTATTACTTCTCTTGACCAACTTTTTTTTAACTTTCACTCCCATCTAATATGCTGTACTGTAACATGTGAGTGTGTGTTATTTTTTGAAACTTGGGTTCCTTCCTTCAAAATAATAATTGACTTTGTAATTATTATCTTTGTAATTGTCTGTTTTCCAGTCTTGTTCAAAATAGAATGTAAGTAAACTGTTTTGTTGTGGGAAATTACCCTTACGCAACACCATGTCTTTGTTATTGTGTAATTATATTAAAGATCAGACGACTCGTGTGATTATGTCTGTGTGATGAATAATTGTCCACTGTGCATTCAAATTCTTCCCTTTTCATTCAAAGTATAACTTTCACCAATACTCTCCTTTTGTGTTAAATTGTCGTAATAATTTTTTAATCTTTAATCATTTTTGAATGATATTACATAATTTCCATTTTCAAGTAAACGTTACAGTTTGTGATCAGTAGTAGCTTGTTGTTTTCAGTTGCAGTGTTTTTCATATGCGTATGATGTTGTCTGGACTGCTCGTTCTGGTGTCCACCCTTTTTCTCGGGATAATTGTTCACAGACTTTTCTGTACTCTGCTGGATCTGACCGACTGAAGCAGTAACTGAAGGAAGAGAATAATAATCGTTCAGGAAATGTCCTTTTCATTTACCTATTTAATTTGTATTACCTGAGTCTAGACCACCGACTGTAAAATGTGGAATCACAAAGAGATTGAGCATGAGTTGAAACAGAATCATGAGTCGGGATTGGATTTTCAAGACAAGAGTCGAGTTTCCACTTGGCAGCAAATGATTCAATGTTGTTGGGCTGCAAAAGACAAAAATTGAATATTAGTGACATGGATGACTACCAAGAGGAAAGTCTACAGTAAATACATATTTTGTCTAATACTTTCATGTCATCCAGCTCATTGTTGTATAATCCCAGTAATCCATTTATTCGTCCAAATCTGTAACTAGACAGCTTTAGGGTACACACATCTAATGATTTTTGGCATGAGATTTGTTCTTTCTCCTTCACGAGATATACCGTCACAGTTTCTTTAGTCTCTGCAACACTCAAATGTGAACCAGCTCCTTTCGTCACAACCTACAAATTTCATTTTACAAAAATAATTCCTGTTAGACACCTTTACAACTCTAATAAGTCCTCCCTAAGTAACAAAAATATTTTTCGGTCCTCACACTAAAATCTGGGTTAATTACTACAGTCTCATTTTTGAAGGCAACAATTATAGATTTCCGGATACTTCCTCCATTATTCTCAAAGTCAATTGCTACAGTCAAATCTTTCTTGCGAAAATCTTGAGTGAGTAAATACTGACCTAGAATCATTATAAAATTAGCCAGCGTTCCGTATATTTAATTTTAAGCAGTGCAATAAAAAGTACATTGAAAAAAACGTACATTGTCCTTCGTAATGAAAAAGGGTTCCATCCCAACTTCGAAAATACTGTGAACCAATTATCTCGGCTTGAGTACCTTTTGGAAATAAAATAATACAAAGATAAGGACATGTGGACGTACTTGAAGTAATTTCTCAAGTCCAACAGATTACAACTCATGTCCTTCACTATTTTTTATGCCTCAGAGAGAAAGGGATTCCATGCAGCCTACTTACTAACTACTGTGCATGCAAAATTAATGTGTGTAAAAATAATGTGAACCACTGTGTCTACGGTATGTTATTTTCCCCCAAAGGGAGAGAGAACAGTGACAATACAGTTTTATTTATTGATTTTCATTTTCATCTTTTTAGTTTTCATTCGTTACCAGATGGGGATACAATTTTTCTTAAGGCATTCACCACAGCAGTCAAAACGTCAGTAGAACTCAGGTCATTACATAATTGTTTAATAAGTTCCCATAAGGGAGTCAAGGAAAAATTGTAGGGAATGATTCTTCTTGAGGGCCAAACATTTGCCACTGCCGTTCGAACATCCAACAATGAATTTACTGGTCTGGGTAGAGGGACCTAAAAATTACAAAATAGACATTATGTATTACGATCCATTCCATAGTAAATTGTACTGATTATCTCACTAATGACAAACTTACCACGACGGAAATGACACCACCCTTAAGGTCAACAGTTAGGACTTCAGAAAGTGCTTTCTTCCCTACTACTCTGGCCTTGGTAACAATATCCTCGACTCGAGCAGTCACATCTTGGACATCTCCCTTCATTCAGAGTTTGAATTTAGCATTAATGTAAAGAGTAACCTAAAATAAGGGAATTCATATGTAATTGAAGGACTGGACTACCTTCAGAGTCTGGACAGCGAATTGTATGACAGAGAGAATGAGGTCTTTGAGCTCTTGGGAAGCTGAGGATTCTTCGACGAAACGATTCAAGTCGTCAGCTCGAGATAGGAGGGTATCAGCAACCTTAGCCCAGAAGCTGTCTGCAATCGTCTGAAAATTGAACAATTTTTTTGAAAAAAATTAAAATAGGACAGAAAGAGATTCACTGAAAATACACAAAGATAGAAAAGCTAGACTTACTTGAGCCTTCTTTATGGTGTCTGAAAAAGAATCATACAGAGAAATTGTTAGAACGTTAACTTTCTAACAAGTATAATATACTTGTTTGAAATTGTAATTGAGTAAAGCCATGACTTACTTTCACTTCCAGAATTAAAGTCCAAACCAAATCGTGTAGAGATTTGGTCAGCCCATTCTTGGAGTTGTTTCAGTATTGGTCGGATAGTTGTGAGAGTGACCCGGATGACATGCCCCAAGGCTACACGGAAGTTCTTGACAGCCTTGTCGTACTTTTTGGCGAGGGCAGGGGATTTCAAACTGAGTTCTTTCAAAAATTCCGGAAGTTGAGAAACGGAAGAGAGGATACCTTTCAGAGGTTCAGTGGCTGCTTGGACAACAGACACAATGATACTCACAGCTTCGGATAATTGATGTGTCTCTGGATTTTCTTGCCATTCTCCTTTAATCTCCTTCAGTTCAGTCTTTACATGGTCACGGAGTGGAATCAAATTTGGAAGACCGTCACAAATCTTGGTCAATGTTTGTTGAATGTCTTGTGAAAGTTCACTAATGAGGGCTTCACTGGTAGCCTGAACACCATCACCAGTCTTTGAGAAACGTTCCATGGCTTGAACCTATTTCAATCCCATAAAAGTTTTTTTCAATAATCCTCATTAGTGAGTGTATACAAAATTAGGTGATTAAATTAATACTGTACCACAACTTCTTGAATAGTCTTTAAATCCCATTTTGCTTTGAGTTGGAGGAGTTGAGGAGTATTCAAAGAGGCACTCAATTGGGTCAGAAGACTTGTTCCAGAATCCAAAGTTCTGAAATTTTATTCAATTTATTTATATTCGACAATTCATTATAATAATATCGATAAGTGTTCCTTCGCTCCCATGTGTAATCACTAATTTAGTCATTAGATTCACAATTCATACATACCGTTGAATCCGGAAAATGACTTCCTTGTCAGTTGGGAATCCCAAAAAGACTTCGAATGCACGTCTAGTGGCCTTGTCCGTATTGAAAGTGTTGAGACTGACGTGTGGTAAAGTATCTCCATGAAGATGAAGGTCTACTACCCGAGTATCCTTCATTCCGGGAAGATGAAGTTCATATCTAACGTCGTATGTTTTGTCATCGGCGGATCTTCGGCGACGGTGATGGTCCTTGATATCCCGTACACTTCTCGAGATGAGGAATTCTGGTGCAGACTTTTCTCCAATCTGTAAACAAATGAGGAATCATTAAAAAGAAATGTTAAAGAAAGATCATCATCAAGGGTATGTGCGTGTACGTGTAGAAAAAAATAATTGTCAATATTTCCTACAGCAAGACAATTTAATTTATTACTACTACAATTTATGTCTCCGACTATTTTTATACTGTTTGTACAAGTTTGGATTGAAAATTGAACACATGTTGGCAGAATTAAACAGTGCTAAGCAGTTTGTATAGTAGTATTGCAAGAAATAGAGGCAGAGTTTGTCACAACGAAACTGAACAAAATGGAATATTGGAGGTGGGTCATAGTGAGTGTGAAGGAATGGAGAGGTCAAATCATCATCATCATTGCTATTATGATGTTGCCCAGGTTCTCTCTTCTGCTGAGTAGCAGCATGATGATGACAAGGAGGAAGAGAGTTGAGCCCGGACATCCTCGATTTGTCTCTAGTAATTTGTTTAGAGGACCTGGGGCGATGAACACTTCTACGTCGCCTTATTGTCAACTCTTTGCCCTTAAAAAGCAGAAGAGGGATTGGAAAGCTCTTCACTTTTGCGCTACTTGGAATTTATAATTCCAATTTTTTTGTACCTCGATTCGATTCTAATGACACGAATATGTATATCCACACTCCAAATGTCACTGAATTATGGAGGAAAAAACCTCACTTACCAACAAACTTTGATGATCATAAGAAAGGGTAGCTTCAACATTTCGGGATTTCAATTCTCCATTTCGATTTTTGAAAGAGTAACGAAGATGGACTTCGATTGATTGACCTGGATTTCTGGTTACGTCTGAAAAAATAGACATCCTCGGTTTTAGCGCGAGTAAGTTGATTTGAATAATAAAATTATTCGTGAGCTAAAAAATTTTAGACAATGGAAGACGACCAGAATTATAGTGATACAGAGGGAGAAGAAGATAGTTACGGAGAAGAGTATTCGGAACATGAGGAAGGAGAAGCTCAACCCCTCAGTACTCACGAATTATTAGAACGAAATCGTGGTGACCTAGCAACACTCAAACATTTTCACCGTGATATTTTGACAAGTATCCAAACTGGTAGACAGCTAGTTGTCGGGGGATTGAGATGGCCTGTTAGTTCGAATCATACAAACACCCTCATTATCCTCCTTCATTTGCTCAACAGATTGATCCAGTCCATGAGTGTAACTCCAACTCGAAGGGACACATTGAGAGAATTATATTATTGGCTACTGAAAATCCTTGGACTATCATCTTTGTCTCCTCAGAGAGTGTACAATATCCTGAACTTCATTTGTGGAGCTTTGAAGGTAATTTCCAAATTTTTCGTTATTTTGTTAGTGGGACCGGACACATTTACCCGTCGTTGGATTGTGTCGACGTAATTTTTTTGTGTCAGAAGGTGCTTGCCTTCAAGTAAAGATAGTTGACAGTGTGGAGACCTTAACATTTGGCCCTGGACAACACCCGATCCCTTCTGAACACTCTATGCTGGGTACTATAATCTTGACCACATTGTGTCTAACAAACAATTGCAATTTATATTTTTCCGAATCAATTTATTTATTTTGACGTTTTCTTAATTTGAAGGTTGGGAAGAGATTATTGAAACCTCTGACTTTAATTTAGTAGTTGAGTCAAATTCAATTCTAAACAGCCTCTACGAGTCTGGAATGAGGGAGCAGTGGAACTCATTTGTCACAATTGACAGTGGAGGGTACTCAGATCATCGGACAAAGCAATTTCTTAGTCATCTCTCAAAGGCTGTAAATAATGATAGGAATATAATACCTTTGTACGCTTTTGGTGACCTGGATGTGTACACATATGAGATGTGGTGAGACTGTCTTTTAATACCTACATATTTCATACTTTTTGTCACTATTATACAGTTTCTTGTGTATAGGAATGTCCTTCGGTTCGGATCATTTTCTAATAAGGCCTGCCCCTTCAATCCTAGAGAGTTATGTGTGACGGTCATCCCAATAATTTACCCATTCGACAAGTTAATTGATAACCCGCACAAGGTTACTCTAACGTCACAGGACAAGACGATGCTGAGTATCACAAAGAAGCGATTTTCTCTTTTACCCGACTATGTAAGTAAGCATACAAACTTGTCACTGTCAATAAATAATTTTTTTAAATATGTCATTATCATTGTTATTTGTCAGGTTGAGACAGACGGGCCAAGTCCCATCAAAGAGTGGAAAGAAATTATGAAGAATTTTCTCAAACACAAACATACTTTACAACATGAAGGAATGGGAGACCTGATCGAAGTTTTGACCGAGTTTATAGTCACAATAGTTTAGTATACATAGACTGATTCTAATTAATTTCGAGACCTTAAATCATAATCATATGAATTTCTTTTGTAATCCTTACTAGAGATTAAGCTTTTCGTCTTAGGTTAATGGAAGTAACCTAGTAGCTTTGTGTGCTAGGTTAATGAAAATGACCGATTATCAGTAAACCAATCTAGTTAAAAATTGAGATCTACTCCTGTATAACTGAATTTTCAGTGGAAATTATTGTTCAGCATTTTATTGCACCTCTATGCTGTTTATTCCGAGGAGGGAATTTATTCGTTTGAATTGTTCGAAAAAAAATTTCAGAAATACAGAGTGAACATCCTGAAAAGGTCATATCAACCATCCTCTTTTGTACTGAGAAGAGTAAATCATTGGACTAGAAAAGTAAGTGACCATTTAAATCATACCCACTCGTGTATTTAGTCATTTTGGAGTGTTTCATAAGATTGTCAATTGATTGTATCTATCAGAAAAAATGTGGCTCAAATTTTTCCGTGATTCTGGATTCGAGTCCCCTTGGGACAGTCATTATGCTGCTCTGTTTGAGGACAACGAAATGACCCCTGAATTATTGTCTGAGGTTA
>WJFB01004084.1:0-11050 GCA_009870185.1 Pygmarrhopalites habei | reverse complement strand
TTTTAAAAACGAACTTTTGATTTCTAAAACTCCACCTGACATCCCATTACAACAAACATCTCGATAATTGTAAAACTCACCTCTGTCACAGGCATCACAAAGCAATAATTTATCTTCATTATCTCCACCCTGAAACATATACAAGATCCATGTAATACATGCTGTTCTATCATAAATCATATCATACAATTAATGTTTGAAATAATAAATGCACATACTTTGCATAATTGACAACTGGCTTTCATGACACTCCTGAAAATTAAGAGAAAATTTTTGAAAAAAACCTGTAACATATACCAAAGCTTGATATGTTTACTAATATTTTTTAAAAAAGTACTTGTCCCAGGCGATTGATGAATCCAAAGTATAAATTGCCATCGATAATACTCCTGTTTGAAAGAATTAGAAAACGTATTTTTGTTGTAAGACGACTTTCACTATGTTTATTTACATAGATAGACGTGGCTGTTATTCATTCCCATTTGAATGACTGACAAATGTCATTTATACCATGCACATACCTGGAGTTTTTGAGCGAGTCACTCCATCACGCCAATTTGTCAAGGCTCTGTAAGGGTTTAATTTTAATCTGATTTAATAAGTAATCTATGATTACTTTTGACTGAATATTAGCAGGTTATTGTGTGATTTATTAATATTATATGAATATAAAGTTAGTCAAATCACTCTACAACAGAAAGTTAATATAATATGATAAATACCTGGATCCTTGATAAGGGTGCTGCTGATCCTTATCCTTATCCGTCGTCAGTTCAGTTAAGTTAGTTAGATTTAATTCATTTACCGATTTACCTAATGGTGGTTTCAAATATCTTCTCTCTATCGCAGATTCTAAATCAAGGAGACGATTTTTAACTATCTCAATAATATCTGATTCTGAAAGACTATCTGGTTTTCGTGATGGTAGCTGCCAACCCTATAATGCATATTAAAATGTCATTAAATAAATGCCTAACATACAGTACAAAATTATCCTTTATAAAAAATTAACAATCTGCCACATACCTTCACTTGAAGGCTTGCACCTGAAAAGTTAAAATTAAAATACGTTCAACTTTTAGTGTTTAATGGTGAAAGAGAAATTCAGAAAGAGAAAATTTTCTGGCTTACTTGCAACCCTTTCCTCTAAGGTTTCCATTGACTCAAGTAACTGAAGGTGAACTTTGTAGCAAAGGTCGGGATCCCAACCCTGCTCAGGCGATTTTACGTTGAGTGGAATTTCATCGTCATCGAGATCCTCGCCCTCCACAATTTGTACATTTGCCAGATTAATCTGAGGAATAAATTTTCATACAAATTAAAAAATGAGCAAAATGTTGTGTGAACAATAGTGAACAGTGATCCACATGATTACAACCATTGAAACTTTAATTTACCGATAAAGTTTTCTCCCGAATTCCCTTTGAACAAATCTTCTCTAGGAATTCATCTCTCATGTCATCAGAGAGTTTCCACCACCCTTCCCACAATTCGTTATTGCCTTTAAGCTTTCTTAACCTAGAAAGAAAAAAACACAGGACATTCTTAAAATATTCTAGAACATTTTGTAAAGTAGTACAAATTAGCGTACGAATTCTTCTTCTATCGTAAAAGAAGACATGAAGACACGACAAGAAGAAATATGCCGCGACATACAACTACACTATGTGCTAATGTGAGGAATGAATACGTCACTGCATGAAATGTGCAAAAATTGTTTTAAAAAAATTAGAATACACTTACAAGACTTGATCCTCTGATTCCGGTTCTTCAACTTTCTCAACGACTTGTACCAACTTGCCAGAACATCCATTTCGGGGTGTGAATGAAAATATTTTAATTACTGGTGGTGGAACCTCAAACTGACTTAAATTAGCAGACTTTTCAAGTTCAGATTTTTCATTTTCAGCAACTGTCTTGTCACCTTCAACTTTTTCAACTTTATCACCCTCCACCACTTTTTCAGTTTTATCACCTTCAACCACTTTGTCCACAAGAACTTTATCACCTTTTTCGTCATCAACCGTTTGAGTAGGTTTGTCATCCTCTTCTGAAGATTTTTCAACTTTAATCTCCTCTTTAATAGCAATAGGTTTAACGTCTTCTTCTTCTACCTCCATCTCTTCCTCTAGAATAGCACAATGTCCATTCAAGAAAAAATCCTTAACTAAACTTTTCAATTCAGGGAATTCGGAAGTGATGCCACCCTCGACATAGATACCCCCAGAATTTGGTAAATTCCAGTATCGTCTTCTCCAACGATCTTGACCCAAACAACCAGATCGAATAATCTTGAAACTAGAAATTTAAAAAAGTGTCTTGAAAATTATTCGGCCACAAAAAGAAAACTCCTTTGACGGAAGTAGATGTCAAACTAAACTAAACATAACTGTCGTAAAAATGAAATAATTAGACTTACTTTTCAATCATTTGTCTCTTTAGTTTTTCACTCATATTATTCAACTGATTCATCTTCATTCTAATTTCATCGATAGATAGTTTAGCATCAGCATCCGATTCTGATTCTTCTAACTGATCCTCCGAGTCAATTTCTTCTGCTGGTGGGGGTGGTGGAGGTAGGAGCTGAGATGGTGTGGACGTTCGTGTTGGGGTTTGCGGGACGGAAGGTGGTTGTGTGGCTGGAGTGGAAGGACAAGAAGATGGGTCAGATAAAGTGGACTCTGCATTAGAATTGGCAACTTCTTTATCCTCCTTTGTTTCTTCCTCTTTCTCCTTCTCCTATTCACACATTAAATGTTAAAAATCATTTCAAGAACATGATATTGTCATTCTGTCTTAAAATAAAAGAATTAATAAAAGACTCACCTCTACTACTACTTCATCCTTCACATCTTTAAGATCCTTCTCTTTGTCTACGGCAACCTCTACTTTAGTTTCCTTGTCTGAATCTTTAGTTTCATCTTGTACATCTGGGGTGGGTTCTTTTCCATCTAATTTAGCTTCCTTAAGTTTAGCTGCCTCCTCCAAGTCCATAAGGGATTTTAATTCAGCATTTTTGGCAAATTCTCTTTGTTGTTCTTCACTTGCTGCTGCCACCGCCTTTCGTGCACAAAGCATTCGTAGTCGCCTCACTTTAATATCATTCTGCTGTCGTTCTTTCCTAGCAGTATGAGCATATTCAGTACTCGCTTCTAGATGTTTTAGAACAGCTTTATTCTGGAGAAGTAGATCACATAAAAATGCAATAATTGTCGACTTTCGTGTAGGACTAAGAGCAAGAAATGGTGCTTCATTCAACCATCCTGAGTATTTTTCAGCTTCCGGTTCACTGTCTGCAACTCCCTCCATAAACAGTCTACAACATAAAAATACATTAATCATTATTAGGTCAACTTCAAGTAGATCACAACAAAGTAGGAGTACATTAAACAGAGGCTATTATCAATGTTCTTCATAATGGCCTCATTAATGTCTGCGAGTCGGAAGAGTTACTACTACTTGTATATGACTACTACTACACATTAATTAACCATACTACACTACTCGTACTGGCTACTAATTAGAATTAGTCATTGTGAAAATACATTGATAAATTAAAGTACCTCAAGACTTCAGATATACTTCCAAAAGTAATATCAGCTTGTTTTAGTGTTTGACCAAAGGCGGTAATGTGCTTGTTGGGATTAGGCATACCAGGATCTTCAACAGCACACACGAGTAAATGGCTCATAACTAGAAGAAAGTAATTCAAAACATTTAGTCTTTGAACGAAATAATATATTAGACTCCTTGTGGCACTAGATATTAACTGATTATACCATGTAATGCTGTGTAACAAATTACCATAAGAATCAGTAATTTGTGGGTAACCATGTAATGTCAATCAATGAATATTTTTTTAAAACATCCCGTCGATAAGACGGGATTCTTACTTAAATATTACTGATAATAGTTTTTCAAAAAACACTAAACTGGAATACTAAACCGGACTGGAGTGTTAAAAGTTCTGTTCCCTATCATGAATTAATTACTTAATAAATAATATCTATAAATGTTACTCACATGACAGCAATTCCTCCTCATTCTCATCAACATGAAGGAAAGCCTTCTGTAAGTTGGACATTGAAGGTAAAGATTCCATGTCAAATCCCAGAGTTTCACCAAATGTGTGAAGAAATTCGTAAATTTGAAGTAAATTAGCAAAAGCCAATGGAGATAATCGTAAACCCTTCACACGGGATAATTCTGGTAATGCTTGCTCGACCGTCATTTCGTCCATTTCAGAAATACTAGCATCTTGTTGTTGTTGCTGCTGCTGTTGTTGTAACAATTGTTGTTGTTGTTGTTGTTGTAATAACAATTGTTGTTGTTGAGGAATCAAAATATTCTGTTGTTGTTGCATTGCTTGTTGTTGCTCTAATAATTCCTGCTTCTTACGAAGCTTGCGATCATTTTGTAGTTTCTGACGACGCTTTGCACGGCGATGTAATTCAAGTGCTACAATTAAATAAAGCAAAGGATTAAAATAACAAACAATCAACAATAGAATCTAACTTGATATATCGCAAGGTCAACGACCTATACATACTGCAATGTATGTACTGTGTACATGTCCCAGGTTAAAGACAAGGACAAACATTTAAATAGTTGTAAAAAATTTGAATGACTTTTACCTCTGACAAGAACTGAGTGTTGTTTCTTCCTCTCCCTTTCTTCTTTGAGTCTAATCTCTTCCTTTTTATTTTCTTCACCTTCTGAGCTGAGCCAATTAGCCAATTGATTTGCACTTAATTTCAACGTGGTATTCTGTTCCTCAGTTGAATTGGTAGGCAACAGGAAATCACCAACTTTGTATAGAGAAAAGTAACATATTAATTCAGTGCTTTTTGTAGTAAAAAAATTATCTTTGGTAAATAAATGACAAGAATGTTTTCATATACTTACTAAGTAGTCTGGAACTAAAGCTAAACATTTTAATACTCAATCCCGCAGTTAAATTCTTCTTTACTTCACTTAATTGTTTGCATTTAACTCCCACTGGAGAAATATACACAACTTCTCCACTTAAGCCTTGTGCTGTGCAAAAGAAACATTTCAAAGATTATAAATGAATGTATATGTCATATGTATTGTAGTGTAAATTGAATCGTTAATAATTCTCATTTAAGTAATTTTACCTCCAAGTCCTTTAAGTAACGTTTCACGTTTCCAACCCATATCTAATGGCTGAGCCAGATCAGCTGGTGTTGAATTACTAGCTGGAATACCGGCTCCTGAATCTGGTGCTGAATTATTTTCTGACGATTTTTGAGATGCAGATGAAAGTTGTTGCTGCTGATTCTTTTGTTGCTGCTTTTGTGAGTGTGATGGAGGAGGCGGTTGATGAGGCAGTGACACCGATTGATGATGATGCGAAGGCTTTTTAGAAGTTGAGTCCTGTAAATATTTGTCAAGAAATTACAACTATTAAATATCAGACACTGCTGTATTATGACTCTATATTGGATAAATTGTGATTTATAAAAGAATATTACGTGTGAGTTTCTCTGCTGCTGAAGTTGTTGCAAGGGCTTAATGTTTGGAATGACTAATGGAGCAGGATTATTGACCCACGGTCGATGTGGAGCTCCTCTGGAACGAGGAGATCTGAAGTTAAAACAATAAAATTGGTAACTTGGATTATAATAAATAATATTAGACTCTTTAAAACACACTAGTCATTATTATAATAGCTCACCCATCTCCAGCTGTAGGACTTGATCTTATGTCTATATTATTAGCCTCTGGACTACTCGATCTCGATGAAGTGGCCGAAGATTCTTGTTGTTGAACACGAGACTGAGCTAATAAACTGGCGACTGTTGTTTTCTTCTTTGCCAATTTTTCATTCGGCTTCACTACCATCCCCAACTAAAATTATAACAAAATAAATTTTAAAAGTCAAATTATTATTTCATCTTTCTTCAATATTTAGCCACTTCAATCTTTAGCCAAATAGACAAAAAATAGTACCTGAGGGACTTTTGGAATCACATGACTGTACAAGCACGACTTGGTCATATGGGCAGGTTTTGGAACAAAATCTGGTAATATTTTTTTAAAAATCACATGATTATATATCACACCAAGTCAACATTAAATATACCTACTGTAAAATGTAAAATTAACTCTTGAGTACCTGGTGGATATCGTCCCGGAGGTGTCGACAAATTTTCTGGTTTTGTATGAGCGTGTGGGATAATTGTGACCATGTTATTGTTCAGTTTCGGGTGCGCATCCCGATCCTTCACAATTAACGGATGGTGGGGTTTAGGTGTAGAAGGAGGATTTACAGACTTTTTTGACAGATTCAATGGTACATCGTTATCTTCGATTTTAAAACCTGAAAGTTATTAAATACAAAATGTAAGCAAAATGAATAATTTCTATTTAGTACACGAATCATTTGTCGCTAAATAAATTTTGACTTACAAGAAACATTAGGTGGAGATTCTTTGGGTGGTTGATTTTTTCGAGACGTTGTGTGTTGAGGTAATTTACGAGGTGGTGTACTCCGTTGATTTGAAGAGGAATTTGATGAACCCATTCTTATAATATCTGTATCAGCTGGTAGTTTTATTTTCTTATTCGCTGCTTGCCTGCTCTGCTTTACTGGTCCTACAATAATTATTTTTCATGAACCAATTAAACTTTGGACTTGTCATTTTATCATCTTACCATAATCTTGACTCAACGTTCACAAATACGTACATATCAAACAAGGATCTAACTTGTATGTAGTTCAGAAAATGATCTAATAAAAAGAACCGGGTCACAATTCGGTCACTATGCTTTATATATTACACGGTAAAAAACTAGTAGTACATAATCCTCATCATCATCTTCAGATTACAATCAAGTATAAAAATTCCAAGGTTGAAAAAAATTGAAAGTTAAAATGATCAGAATGTTGCAAAAATAGATTCTTTTTAGATACGTACAACTACAGGTACCACCCTATACTTCGTAAATCGGTAATACTGACATTTTTTTTTTTAAAAAAAAAAGAAATTTGATACTTACTGGATGAAGAGCTGGAGGAAGGAGTTGGATTTGTTGCTGAAGAACTAGCTGTTACAGGAGTCGTTGTGGACGTACTCGATCTCTGTTGTTGTTGTTGCTGCTGCTGTTGTTGCTGTTGCTGATCATTCAAACCCGGTAACATTTGCTGAGCAGCCTGTATTCGTGAGATATAATCGAGGTAGAGCCTGAAAAATGAAAAAAAGAGACCAATTTAGTACATTGACATAATGTTTCGTGGAATACCTTTGAAAACGTTTTGTTAAAAACAAAAAGTAGCGTTATTAATTCTTTGTTACTCGATGTAGGTATAAAATAAGAATATTGGTAATAGTAAATCATCACAGGACAAAAAAAACCATTTGACTCACATTAAATTGTAGTTTGTGGCTGCTGGATTATTATAGGGATTTGAATTGGGATTGAAAAATGCTGGTCCAGCTTGTTGAGCCATAACATTCATCTGTTGTTGTAATAATGCCAACGGATTTGACTGGAGGAGATTATGAGCAGCTAAACAGGACAAAAAAGGACACAAAGAAAAAACCAAAAACACATTATTAAACCATGAATAAATAATTCGAGATTCTGAATAATAATTATTGTCAAACATTAGTTTTCTGATTCAAAAATTACAAAAAGAGAGTAGTAAGTATTAAGTATTAGAAGAAAAAATATAATGAACAAATATTAATGTTGAACATGAGAGGTTTTTCAAAAGAGAAATGAATCAAAAAAAAATAATAAATTGATATACGGACAAAGAATATATACGACAAGTCTATAAAATTGGTACATACAAATAAATTATTATGTATATTAGATTTGTCAAAGAAACCTCATTTAGTCTGTTCTATTAGTTTTTTTCATTACAGATCTGACAAGTCATTTAAATATATCTAAGAAGAGAGTTTAAAAAAGTGCCGTTGGTATAAAATGATTATGTTGAGAGGAGTTAGGGAAGTGTCATAATAAAGTAGAGAATAGTAGAGACAATATATAAGGGACTTAAAGTTGACAGAGACAATATAAATGAAATGGTGTAAAAGAGGCCCATAAAAATAAATAATAATGTAAAATGTAAACAACAATAATAGATTATGATATTAGAGTATAATGTGAAATGGGACTATGTACCGAACAATTCAGCAAGGTTCCTCTCAGCATTCCTGTCATTGTTCTCGGCGGCTTTGCTCTTCTGTTTCCGGTCCATGGTGGAGTGTCAGACTGACTTGATACGGATAATTATATAAATAATTTCTGGAAAAGAACTCTTGAAGCGAGCCCCATATAATAGATATAGAGCTAAAATGGCAGACGAAGACGACGCTGTACTAGACCAACACACTCACACACACACACACATTACTAAGGTAGAGCAGTGCATGAAAGCTCTCTTGGTTACATACATTGGACAAGCACACCACTACTATATACATACATTTTTATCTCTTGCTTCCCTCTTGCCTTCTACTTCTCTCCCGATATCTGCACAAAAACCTAAAAAACAAAAAACGGCCCTCAGCAGCCCTCCTCTGCCCAAATCCCTTTTCCTCGACAACCACTGCACCGAATGTCACCATTCCACTGTCATTCTGACCCTCATTTCTTCCTCCATCTCCTCCACCCCGTCTCATCCCCCTCCCCGTCTCCCCTCCCCCGCAATAACCCTCTCTTCAACAATTGACATCCATCCCTCTCCAATCTCCTCCATTCTTCCTTGTCCCACTACAAATTTCTCAATATATCTCCTCAACACCTTTCCTCATCCCAACAATCATCATCCAATTAATTAATTACACCCCTTCACCACTAACATATAAATAAATAAATACTCTGACCCTCCATTGTCATTTAGAAATGAGGGAGGACTGGACATTTCTGTCTCATGTTGTATCTCATGACATTAATTCATGTTTTAATATTATATTTCATAATAATAATGTACTTCAATCCAGTCTCTCTCTCTCTTTTATTAATTTTACCAGCCACTCCATCGTCTATCTTGTGAGGGAGTGTGTGTGTGTGTGTGCCATGAATTGGGGTTTCTTTATTTTGCGAGAGGGAACCTCTCGTATGCAATTCCAGGTGATGTGAATGTCTGTGATGTAAGCAGTGTATGAACTATATGTAATTTTGTATGTATGTTTTGTAGATGTGTGTGTCTGGTTGTGTATTTGTATGTATTGTAGATGTGTGTGCCGTAAAATGTTGACAAGAAACCAACTCACATACTCTCCACACACATGTGTGTGTGGTATAGTTACTATGTGTGTATATGGTGGATGTGTAGATACACACATTTTGTTGTTTTCATAGGAGGAGGAATATCTAGCAAGCAGTGTCTCCTCTGGCTCCTCTCAAAAAAAACTACACACACACACACATACACATATTATAATGTACTTTACAAGGGAGAGGAAGATGACAGAAGGTGTATGTAATATATAATTTGTAGGCTAGATCGTGCTCTCTTCAATAATTTCTTCTTTGTGTGTCCGTTTGGGAGGATGAGATTTACCATTTATTTTGTCTATTTTCAAATTATTATTCTACTTTATCCTTCCTACTCCTCTCTCTCCCTCTCTCTTCCTTTGTACAATCCCTTGGATAATCTTCTGATATTGAAACATTGGATGGGCAAAATGAGTAATACTATATGAGGAAGTGGATTTTTATTTGTAAACTTCCTCCTGATTAAACGTATGTACGAATTATTTTGTGTGTGTGTGTGTGTGTAAAATTGTTGAAAAATGAGTCATCCTCGATTCTTCTGGTTGTTTCTACAGTCCGTCAGGGTTCTCTTTTTCCTAGTAATAATAATAATAATACCATTAAAAATATTTCCAAGAGATGATGAATCTTGAAGTCATCCTCATCCTGGTGATATGGAGCAAGGCCAGCTAATTTTAATTGGTTATGAATTTTAAGTTAGTTGTCACTTTAAAACTAACCAACGTCAAAGGGAGGAGGTGATGAGGAGCCACAGAGGTTGAACACATACTGTGTGTAGAAACATTTTTACAAATTAAATGAATAAAATAACCATACATGTTTCACAGGTCTCTCCCCGTACACTTTATTTATTTTAATATGAAAAGCTCTGTGGTGTTATCTTATCTTCAAATTAAGTTGTAAATACTCAATATCCTCCTACATATTCAAATGTACGGAAACATGTGTTTGGTTGAAAGGAGGATAATTTATTGAAAAAATTCCAAAACAACTTGTAACTCCATGTCCCACTGAAAATGATGAACTTGTATTCAATATACTCGTCATTCATGCCTGAATGTTTGTACGTCATTCAGTGACGACTCGTCACTGACGAGTCAGATTCGTCTCAATTAATTTTCTATTTTCACTCGACAAATTCGTCAGTTCCGTATTATCTCAGTTTGTTTACTGCTAAATTTTTTACACATTCACACAAATACACGTGATGGATTGCCTCAATGAAAAAGCTGTCAACAAATTGTCCTGTAAGAGTCATCCATTAAATTGTCATAGACAATCCCTGTTAAAATAAAAATACTCTCCTTTCCACAAGAAAACCAGAGTTACGAAAAGTCACCCTGGCCACCTTGGTCTCAGTACCCACCTTACCAGGATGTCACCGCCAGATTCTGACCCGGGGTGGCCAGGGTGGATTTTACCCATCTGTGCCCTGGTTGCCTTTTGGTGTCAGTGCAGCACGGAGATTTTTTTGAAAGAACTTGAGAGACTGCATGTACTACCCTAAAGAGGATTGGCTTATTATAAGGGGTGTGAGAAGCCCAAGTCAAAGTCTCTCAAGTTCTTTCAATTAATCTGCTTCCGGCACCGCCACGAAAAGGCAACGAGGGCACAGAGGAGAAAAATCCGCCCTGGCCACCCCGGGTCAGAGTCTGGCGGTGACATCCTGGTAATCTGTGTGTGAGTGTGTTGGTCTAGTACAGCGTCGTCTTCGTCTGCCATTTTAGCTCTATATCTATTATATGGGGCTCGCTTCAAGAGTTCTTTTCCAGAAATTATTTATATAATTATCCGT
>WJFB01004083.1:0-11051 GCA_009870185.1 Pygmarrhopalites habei | reverse complement strand
CAGGCAAAATAACGTATGTGCAGTTGACCCCTGACGCAGCATACTCACTCTCCAGCAAGCCACCGCTCGCTTTGATGCAGTGTCAGGGGTGAACTGCACATACGTTATTTTGCCTGCAAGCCAGCGGTATACAATATCCCTTACTCCAATCTTCACTAGTGTCATTTTGAGTTGTGTGGCTCTCCCAAAAAATATTAATTACCTATGCAAAAGAAGTAACTAAACAAACAAATGTATAGAGACAAAATTTTGAAATATTTCTCTGATTTGTTGTTTTCTTCTAAATGTTTTCGTTCTTTCTTCAATGACACAAGTCTCCACTTTAAATCGCCGAATTAAATTGCAAAGCAGGAGAATAGACAGTCAAAAATCTTAGTTAATTTGTCGAAATTTAATTTTTCCACGTATTTTTTTAGTGTAATGTGCAACAGAAAAGAGAAAGTATGAATGGAAATAATTGCGAAAAAAAATTTTAAGTTTTAAGCACTTTATACGAGCCTAATTTTTCCGCATATACCCTTTTCACAATCCCCCAACATTTGGAGCCAAAATAGAAAATCAGTCTTCCGAAATGTCCACCTGATATCAGTTATCATTACAAGAAAATAGCTTTCAATCCTCGTTTACCCAGGAGTACTTTCGTGAATAATGTTTTTAGGGAGAAAAGGCTCAAAATTGCACTAGTCCCTTTTCTCCTCTTGTTCAAAAACTACAGTATATTATACACAGACAGACAAAAAAACTAAACAGAGAGCCAGGGTCTATTTTAAGCTTTGCTAATTTGTGCTTGTTAATGATCGAATTTTTTTTGTTATTCTCATCCATGTGTGTTTACTCACATTCATCTCATTGATGATTCCCCAAACAATATAGTATGATCTACTACAGTCAGTCTAATAGAGAATAAAGAAAGCTCTCCATCATTACACAGAAAGGAGGCCACACACACTCTACACACACGTGGTGTTCGCAGATAAAAAACATATGAGCTGAGGGACAGAAGCGGATGAAACAGTGAAACAATGTGTGTGTGTGTGTGGTTGTTGTTGTTGTGCCGAGAGAGAGAAACGAGTGAAAGTAGATTTTTCTTCTCGTTCTTACTCTCCCTTTAAAAAATTCTTGTTGTTCCAGACATTGTATGTGTGTGTGTGTTGTATAGTGCGTTAGGTACATTTTTCTTTTGACTACACTGCCTCCGCCTCTGCCTCCACTGTTTAATTTGAACTCTTTGTAAATGTGGAGGAAGGAAGGAGGGACGATAAATTGAAGCATACAAAAATCCCATGCACTATAAAGTAAAGGCATATACGTGGATGTGCATAAGAGGGAGAGAGAAAGGAGAGGAGGGTGAAAGAAATGGTTACACTTCCGTAGCGTACACCTCCCCATGTATCTCTCTTGTATACTAGACTTTCTCTTCCTATCTGAGAATAGTCTTCCACTGAGAGTAGTCTTTGCCACAAGAGAAATGAACAAAATAATGCCGGCATGCATGCATAGAGTCTAGTGTGTGTCTCGCTCTCTCTCTAGCTTTAAAAGCTAGTGCTAGGATGGGTAGTTTTGACTACCAGGTTTATTATAATATACATGTGAGTCTACTCATACAAATAGGTAGACCCAGACACTCACACATCCCTGTGTATGAAGTTATAATGGAGTAGGAGGGTTGTGAGGGATCTGCATGTTTCCAAGAACAGAAGATAAAAGTCACCGAGGAATGTTATAATCCCTTAATACATGGGAGAAAGTGCTGCTGCTGCTTTTTCCACTGTGAAACCTTCCTCTTTTCTCTCTTTCTTCCCCTTCCTCAAGTTCATTGCTCAAAGAAAGTAGTGAATGGCCGAAAAAGAAAGGGGTCATGAGGAAGATGAAGGAAGGAACGTGAAATGTGTGAAGTACAATGTATAAACCGTATTGTGTATGAAGGATAATACAAAATGAAAGTAGTTGTACATACTTAGGAGCGGGTGAAAGTCGTGCCACAGAGTCAGAGGGAGGAAAGTCAGGTTCAGGACAGGGTGCAGTGTGTAGTGAGGGGGAGTGAGAGAAAGATGAAAGGTGGGTACAACTAAATTATCCTTATATATAGCTTGAAAGCTAAAGATTTTCTCCCACTCAAATCTTCATAACTAGCAATACTTACCCCAACTGAATTGCTTCCAGCCAACAGTCAATGTCGGGAGTTGTTTAGGAGGAGCAGTCATAAAACTAGCATATGAACCAACCAAGACCAACCTTTTTTCTTATATAAAAAATGCGAAAGAGAGAACCACAAGCAGAGCCAAAATGTCCACTCAATATTGGATGAAGTCAATGTGAGACATTTTTTTTGAATAAATGTTGAATCATAGTTCTCCCTCTCTCTGCATCTCTCCATGAATGTAAATGGCACGTCCACCATTTATACTTACTTTAGTCTGATAGCGAAAGGAATTGGACCGGTGTACTGTACAAATTTTTTAGAGAGTCTGGGATTTTCCGAGTAGCCATTAGAGGTGACAAAAATCCTCCAGTCGGTTTTTTTACCGACCCCGATTGTGTGGATTTCAAATTGTTTTTAAAAACAGTACTTCAGAGTTGCGCAAAACGTTTTGACAAAAAGTTGTAAATTGAATGAGTCCCCACCAAATGATTTTAATTTACCAAGCATAATTTAGAGGAGACTCATGAAGACGGTGAAGATTAGTCTAACAAAAGAGTTGGTTAAATTATTTTTAGAAATGTCTTTCTTTAGACATGGGGATAATCACGCCAAAGACACGAGGGAAGATTTTAGTGTGGAATTTTCAAAAGTTAAGAAGACGGTACAAATATATACGGGGATCCCAGGGGCTCCATTAGCATGTACGGTAGGTCGGCTGTTTCAGAATGCAAGGAAGACGAAAAGAGTGTTGAGACAGAGAACAGGAGAGGGAAAATCTTGTTAAATTTATAATAGAGAAAGCTGGGAAAGTATGAGGAGGAGGAGGGTCTTGGAAAAGAGAGAGAAAAGGAAAGTCAATAAATAGTCTCAGCTACTCTAATGGACATTTGTGTAGAGCTTCCTTCGAGGTATGAAATAAAGAGTGTCTTCCTCTTCCTCTCCCACATCTCTCTATTAGTCTCTCCTCATACAATGTATATAAGAACACATCATCGTAGTCCAACAGACCCACACATTCACTTTCATTCTCTATTTCTCCCTCTCGAAAATGTTCGAGGGACGATAAAAAGACGAGAGATACAAAAAATATCCAGGGTCCCTCTCAGGTTGCTAATGCTACCGTAGTTGAGAAGAATTTATGATTGTTTCAAGAGAGGAGACTTCATGATCTACATGTATCACGTATTTTATTATGATTTGCTCAGCTAATATTTTAGTGCTTTAGCAGAATCTTCATACTCTGGAATATTCGCATACATCACATTACAACATCATGGATATGTGGAGAGAAAGCTTAAACAGAAGAGACAAAAAATCAAATTTGATGTTTCTTTTCCCTTAACGTTGTACTAGTACATGTTACTTACACCGTAGTCATAGTCTAGTCTTTAAAAAAGACATTTCAAAATATATTTTAATTCAGAAACTAATATAGAGAATGACATAAGATGTTCACACAATTAGTGACTGTGTTGCTTGTTGTACACATTGTATTACATTTATACAAATATTAAAATTATTATTATTATGACAATAGAAAAAGACTATGAAATGAAAAAAGTAGACTAACGCCTAGATTTTTTTTTCTTTCTTTTTTATAAATGATTTTTTTCTCGACGCTCTCTCGTCTGCCTGCTGCTTATTCTTCTTCATCTCTTCTTCTTGCCTCTTCAAAAAAATCAATATTGACTTTGCGAAATTTGCAAAAAAAATTATTACAAAAAAACGCACAAAAATTTTGCACGGACTGTTTTCTCTCTCAATCTCTCTGTGACAATAAAACAATCATTGACTGCATCCACGATTGTGGTTTTGTGGGGGAAAAATATTTATATTTCAATGATGATGCGGTGGTGGTGGTTGGTGCAGCTGCATTGGGCAGAAGTAATTCAACACCGGGTAGGATGCAATTTTTTTTGTCTATTTAATCTATTTTAAAAGCACTTTTAGAAGGTATTGCAGCATTAGGACACTTGCATTTGAACACATATTCGGTCAACTAGCGATTGGACACTCCGACAATTGGTGAATCAAAAGAAAAAGAACTGATCCATCACTAATTGTAATTGTAATGAGTTCACTTTTTCTGTGTCGCTGGTCACTGTATTGGATAATGGGGTCTTAGTAGGATCCGAAGTATAAATGGTCAAATCATAGTCAGGATCATAATCCGCCAATTATCCAGTCATAATCCGACGAGTATAAACGAGCCTTAAATGTCAAGTGTCTAAATTAAAAGTGTCCAGATGCTGTAATTCCTATTTAAACAGTGCTTTTCTTTAGAATTCTTAAAATTACATCATTGTTGAGTGAATTGTAATAAAACTTAATACAAGCATGTATTCCTTCATTTTGCGTTAATAAAATTCATTTTACCTACTAAGGAAAGTCAGTTAATACTTAAATATGTGCCATACTTCATATCCAATTACTATTCTTTTAATATGTCTACAAATTCGCTAGGTCTTGTAGAATCAAAGGGCAAAGTGCCTCTAGAAGATATGTGGGTGAGTCCAGTGGAACCAGAAAAACCGCTTGTCCCCATCAATACTGCCGCCTCCAACTCATCACTTCACTCATCCGAGGAAGACAAGTCCAAAAATACAAATATGCCAAAAACCAGTACTGGTATGTATCCTTCTGGTGAGTCCACAGTTTTCTTTCATTCCCTCTTTCTCTATTTCCATTCAGTATTCTAGTGCAACAGTCTAAGATCTTTCACATTCTTATTCTTCCATTTCTCAAATGCTTTCTAAATTAGACAATATTGGATCAATTTTTTTTATATTTTCAATAATTATCTCCGTCTTCTTCAATCACTTCTTTATGTCTATTTCTTTCTACCCATTTATTCTATCTTATCTCTCTCTCTATCTATCTGTGTTTGTATTTCTAATCCTCTTTCTCCTTATTTTCCCTCTGATTTTTACATGATAATATAACAGCATTCTTGTACACCTTTTGAATGTATGCGTAAATACTTGAGTGAACATCATCCTGCGATACATAAACCGCGAGAAAATGTCCCAATTGACTCAAGACATGAGAACAAAATGTTTCAAAAATACGATACACATAAATTGTACAAGCGTACAATTTTCATTACAAGGAAAAAAATGATAAACCATAAAGATATCGCAATGTACAACACATTTTGCTTGGGGCTTCGGTCAATGCATTATTATCTTTCTCCTGCCATTCTCCCCACCCTTTCACCAGTACAATGATCAAACAGTTATTTCTCCGTATATATTTGCTGCGTGCATGTATCCGTGTGTAGAAAAAGAGAAGAGGAGGAAAATGAAATGTTTATTTGATGTCAATGAGCAGAGTTGATGTAGGATGAATGGCATTCAAGAGGGACAGAGTTAAAGGGAAATGGAGAAGGACATGTCGTGTTATCATAATTTGGAGAGGATATGTTAATCGAATGCCAGGAGGGGTTATGCATGTGATAAGAGAGACAGAAAAAATATTATTACAAAGTAGACACACACATACGAAGGGATGGTGTGTGTGCGTGGAAGGAGAAAAAAGAAACGTCGGACGTTCATCGTCATGGATGGCAGTTGTGACTATCGCCGACTCAATCATAATCATGTCCTATACATGTAAATACTCTATATATGTAGATACATTGCACATAGGAAAGGGAACGGTTGAGAGTGAGTGAGTGATGAGACTGAGCGTACAAAAATGTGGAGAAAGTGTTGTGTGTGAAAGGAGGGGGTCGTTGGAAAAATGCATGCATGATATCAGCATAATTTATAGACAGGATTTTATTCTCATTTTTTTCTGGCAACAAGACAGTTCAAGGGAATGGAATAATGTGTACCTATTTATGTACCCGTGTGATACGCAGGGCGGTGTGTGTGAGGGCCAAAAGAGAATGAGTGTGTACCTACACGTGTGTGTAAATTTTGTCCCGCGTTCCAGTCCCGAGCATTACCTACACAGGAGAAAAATGAAGGAGGTAGGAAGGAGGTTAAAGGAGAAAGTGAGGCCCGTAATGTATGATAATGTAAGATGTGTGTTTTTTTGTTTGTGCACATAGTTTGACTTGCAAGCATACGATTATTATGAGTCTTTATACTCGATCCACCATCCTCAAGTTCCTGAGTGCAGTGTCAGTCTGCCCTCTCTCTCTCCCTTTACAATTTATCTACATATATTATAAAAAGAGAAAGATGGGAGAAGAGACAGGATATAGATTTCTAGTGGAAAAGAGTTGGGGAAAAGTCTCTCAGTTAGAGAATAGACGTTGATGTTGATACACGCTACGCATTGAGTTGTCTCCCTCTTCTCCTCTGTCTCTGTATGCAGTACAATTTTATCTGGCAAAAGGGGGTTCTTTGTGTACACAGTGAGTGAGTGTGTGGAGGATGAAGTACATGGGATGGGTAGGAGAAAGTAGTGAGAGTCGACTTTCTCTCTTTCCCTCTTCCTCGCACACACACAGGAAAGGCCAGAGAAAGAAAGAAATTTCGATCGATTGGTTGGAGATTTGACTCTTCTCTTCATTCTGTTGTATAATAGGGAGAAACTAACTTGTTCTGTTTTCTATAGTTTTGTACTTTCTACTGAACCTCTCGCATGTGGTAGTGCTTGCATGGGTCTAGTACACAAAAGCGTACATACCTTATGTATATATGAGTCGCAGTGCTCTCCACCACCTCCTTCCTTCTCCTTCTCTCTCTGTCTCTGCCCCCCCCCCCCCTCTCTCTTCCCTCTACCGCGTGTATATATACATTTATATAGGTGTCTGTGTATTATTTGTGTGACTCTAGAGATTGTACTAGTCTATAACTGTTTTTGCCATGTCGAGAGAGGAAAGGTCTAGCCTTTACAGGGCAAGTAGTGAAAGGAGTAGTGTACTTATATAGTGATACTGTAGTGTGTGTGTACATTACTAAATACTACTGACTAGTACTTGTGTGTGTAGTGTGCACACACACAGGACACAGGGTACAGTTAAACTGTACCGTGGAACGATGAACGATGAGTGGAAAAGAGAAGAAGATGATAATTTTGTAATTAATTGGGCAGGTGCCAGCGTGTCGTCGTCGCATGACTCCGATAGACGATGTAGCACGATGGCCTCCCTGGCCTCCCAGTTCACGGCTACAGTCTTGTCACCCGCAAACCTTCTCCATGCTAGCAATAGTCAGATTCAAAATTATCCATCCATCCATACTCCCACCTCCTCTTACCTTGACGTACCCATGGACCATGAGCCCGCCCTCTCCATTTCACCTCTTAGCGCTGACCATGTCTTCTTTCAACAACATGAACCTCATCCCTCATCCACTGGTGAGTCAAACACACTTACAGCAAAAACACCAAACAAAATAAACATTACAGTTATTTATATATACATATAATATTTCTTTTGTATATATACCTGTTTGTATATATATATATATTTCTGTCTGTACATACACGAACAACATCAAATTACTGCACCATTTCCTCTCCCTCCTTCTTTTTTGAAAAAGACATTGAACATGTGTAGAAAAAATTCACTCCCTTTCTACATAAAGATATATATGTTAAAAATATGGAAAGTGTGAGCTTTTACCAAAAAGCACAAAGCCTGAGTGTGGCTCGTTAAACTTGGTCAATATGAAAAAAAGAAACGTGTTTTGTTACATCCTGTCTCAAAAAAATTAGTTTTTTTGAAAAATCCGTCCAATCAAAAATATTGCTCGCATACTCCTACTACATGTTAATTCCTTTCTCTACTTTCCCCGTTTTCCTTCCCTCTCTACTACATGACACTTCTCTCTGTCTTAGTACTATTAGAACGGTCCATAATTAAAAAGACCCTCTGACTAAGGTAATAAAAAATTTGCATGGGTAATATTTGAATTTGCTCACCCGTATTGTCTATAATCGTTATTAATTCAAAGTACCAGCATGAGTACAAGTACAAACAGCAATTTTCTGTATATTTGTGTACGTTTTGTTCACTTTCTCCATTTTGTTTGAAAATTTGCATATTTGAAAAAGTGAAGGTGCATTTCGTGTCTTATGTAACTGTACAGTGTATAGTGTGTGTGTACAATGTATCGAATTTTTTTAGGAATAAAAGAAATAATACTGCGTTTGCCTTGTTTTTGGATTACATATGAAATGATGCTGTATTAAAAATTTACAGTGAGACGTTTATCAGGTTCAGGAGGGAGTACAAGTCAAATAATAGGCGGCCTTCAGGATATTCCCCCAGACGCCCTACTACAAGAGATTCGAAGACTAAGGGAACGTCTCGTGACCTTAGAGACGGAGAATGCAACTCTCAGCCTCAAACTGAGTCAGCAACAGTGGGAAGTGGAACACCGGTTGGCAGAAATTGAAATGCATATTTGTGGTGCCTCTAGTGCGGCGTCCAGTGCGGATGAAGAGAGAAATCGAGAATCAGCTATTTAGTCAATCAACTTTTTCCTCCTCTTTATCTTTCTCTCTCTCATATGTTCACGCTGCTTCCACAATCCCGGAAAAAAGACATTAGTGGTCGTCTACTGTTGTACGACTACTTCTTTATCAAGAAGACATTCTTTCACCCCCAACCACTCACCCCTTGCACTTGTACTTCGTCATACACACACATGTGATGATACCCACACACACACGGTAGCACTCTTGAACTCATGATGAATTCATTGAGCGTCCTTCTCATCGAGAGAAAGAGTGAGTCAGCGAGAGTGTGTCGTATGCTGATTCCGCTGCCATGTAAAAAATACAGCACACACAGACTTGTGTGACACTCTGGGAACAAGACCTCATCATCGCCGTCGTCGTCGCACTGAGATAATAAATGTGCAAAATCACACATATATTACATATGAGAGAGAGAGCGACAGTGTGACTACGTGTGTGTGTTGGGAGGAAAAGGAACTGGGAACGTGATGAACTTGACAAGGGGTTGTTTGTATTATGATGAGACAACTATTTGCAAGTTTTTATTCTCAACCATCTCTCTCTTTCTGCACCAAACGGGAGAAGACACCAAAGAGATGAGGAGGAGACTGTACGATGCGGGGGTGGTAAAAATTTTGAAAAAAATCACATCAAGCCGAAAACTCCATTTTTAAATATACCTTTAAAGGCCTAAGGAAGAAGTGCCAAAATAAATAATGAAGTGCATGCATAATTTAAAATTTCACTGTCACTGTCACACACATAACCCAACAAAAAATAAGTTCAGACTTGAATGTGACAAGACATTTGAGAGAGTGTGTGTTTTTGAAAAAACAATTTTTTGAATAAGGAAAATGTGTGATTGTGTACGACTAAATACTTTCACTAATATTCTGCACACACACGCACACACACTACACAATATGGTGCGACTGTACACACAGTGTCATGTGTTTTTGGAAAACTCAAAACAATGGAATTTCTCCCTGCACACAACGGATGAAAAACAACAAGAAATGGAGAGAAGGAGAAAAGAATATTTGTGCCCATACTTCACAATCGTCCCCTCAAAAAATGCGCATACAAAAAAAGGAGGAGACATCATATCGTCGTTTCATCATGTCACACCAGTTTAAAAAGTCAGATATTTCTAGTGTATGTATGTAATGTTTAGGAAGAAGGGACGCGAAGAGTTAAAAGAAAAACGAATGATAATTTCAATTTAGAACATACAAGCATACCTTTGAAGAAAATGAATATATTATATATATATAAAATATATAGTTAAGAAGGGAATAAGAGGGGACACTTCATGAGACACAACGATTCTTAGGTTAACAATCACTTACAAAAAAATTAAAAATTAAAATATAGCAAAAACCTACTACAATGCAGGACATATTTGTAGGAAAAGTACATAGTTTGAATTTAAGAGAAGACATGTAGAAGGGGGTAGAAAAAATCAATAAGTTGTTATAGGCAGTGGACTTTTTACTTGAAAGTTACTACAAACTATTCTCTCCTCCAAATGCGCCAATTTAAACTTAGTCAACTTTTGTAGAAAACTCTCTCTGAAGAAGATTTATAGCAAGGACAGTGGGCCATGTTTGGATGTCCAACGACCACCGTTCGACACTCACACCCTGCTGTCCACTGTCAAATATAAATCATGGTGTAGAAAAATTCTTTCTCTCTCTCTCTCTCTCTCTCTCTTTCTCTCTATCGGATAATCGGACAACTTGATATCAAAAGAGAAAAAACTCTCTCCACCTCCTCCTCTTTCCCACATGACACATCGACCTAATATCTTTAGTAAGTGTTCTTCATGACCAAAAGTTGCAGGTTGTTTATGTATATACATTGCTAACGTCTCACGAGGGTCGAGACGTTAACATGAACATGTATTATGTGTGTATAGACAATTTGTTGGCCAAACCTCTTTTCATATTGAGGAAAAAGAAAAGTTTCCACAGAGTAGCGAGATGAGGGAGAATAGAATAATCAGAAAAAAAATAAAACGTCAATAATTCATAATAATATACAGATTGGGATGAGAGAGAAAGCAAAAACTACTTACATATTCAAAGTCAAAGAAAATGACCATGTGATGATGATGATGATGACGAGATGATATAATTGATAATTATAAATTGTGTGTGAATGGATAATGGAGAGTTTGCAATATATAGAGAGGAGAAAAAAATAATTTTTATGACAAGTTAGTTTTTCCTGACTCATTCCTTCCTTCTTCGTGTAGAGTATAGAAAGTTTGGTATTCATATATATATACTAGACGCTAATCTTTAGATACACATTACCATAACATAATAAATAAACATATAGTAATAAATATGGCAAATGAAAGTGTACAGTATTATGTCTCAAAAAGTTGACAAACAGATTCTTTGTTAATACAGAGGGTGATCCGACTTCATTGGCACACTTTTCAGAGGTTAATATCTCTGGCGTCTGGAAAGAAATAGTGATGCAA
>WJFB01004082.1:0-11052 GCA_009870185.1 Pygmarrhopalites habei | reverse complement strand
CTATAACCCATTTCACATTTTGGTCAAATTCCTCATTTTTCTTGATTATGACAGCAGTAATCTCCGGAAAGTACAGGACCTTACAAGAGGAAAGAAGAGCTTTTATTATTAAGGCAATTCCACTTATTCTTAACAAAGCTTAATTCCTTTTATATACCGCATTTGCAATAAGAGCCAAATGACTGGTCAGTAGAATGAATACTGGAAAAATATACAAGATATTTGAATTACTTTCTGCTCATCAAATAAATGATCATTTGTACAAATACATAAAATGTCAAACTCACCATCAGCTTTCAGCTGTTCCTTATTCAACTCTGAGTAATTTCCCAAGTTACTAGCTTCAATTTTTTGACGTAGCCTTTTAATGTGAAGTTTAGAAGTTATTATTTATTTAGTCGTAGTAGTACTAGATTAAAAAATTTGTGAAAACGACATTGGCTTACTTTTTTATATCATCGGAAGCTGTGTTGCAAAGTGTCAGAAGATACTAGGAACAAAAAATTTATTTTCAGAAAAAACAATCCAATGGCAAAATTTTCATTACAACTTTTATTACAAGAAAAGTAACCTTGACTTACCTTGACTTGTTTTTTGTGATCTTGAATCGACTGGATTGTGTACATCATCTCCTGATGAATCTTTTTGATTCTAACTAATGGTTCTGCCGGTATAAATCCTTCAGCATTGAAGTTGTAGCTGCCTTAAAAAATTTATCAGAGTAATTACAAAAATTGTCATCAAAACTCAGTGTACATAAGAAGGAGTGTATTTAGTAAGTACTTACCTTGAGTATCAATAAATATACTTACCTTGAGTAATGGGTTGATTGAATAAAGGTTTTTGGTCATCCATTTGATTGAGCCTGTCCCTAGTACTTTGGTCGGCAGAGAGCAACAATGGAACATTCAGTAAAATTGTAATTGTTCTGATCATGACTGACATGATTTCAACTATATTCTTCTAAGAAGACTCTTGTAGTCTTTCTAGAAAATAATCAGTGCAGTATCTACAGTAGAAAAGTCAAAATTTCCAACCTTTTTTTTTTTTTACTTTTTTTCGAAAAAAAACTTGAAATATTTTGGCTCCCAAAAGCAAGGACAAGTGTGCAAGTTTTTGCTATCAATGCAGAGTCTGTGCTAAAAAGAGTTTTAAATAACTCTTTTAATTATTAATTTATTAACAAATGATTAAAGACAAGTGCAAATACTCAAGACATAAATTGGAACAAATAAGGCCTTTATTCATTTAGTATTGCAAATTTTTAATTGAATAGATAATTACATGGGATGCTCGCCAAGTATTATAGAATAATCTATATAAATGTTTTGCAAGAATCATGGTAAGTAAAGTAAATAGGATAAAGAGGATGTGATGTACTTTTGTGATAAAACCCAGTACATTATATAATGTGTGAAGCTAGTAGACTTGCTTCACTCAAAAGCAAAAGTAAGTTAAAATGTAAAATTAAACAAAAACAAAAGATGTCTTAAGAATGACTAATACATGACACATTACAGTAAGTACCAAGCTATTTATAACTAAAAGCTACTGCTAAATAAGAGTCTCATCAGCCTTCAAAGTTACAATAATAATAGTAAATAATAACATTATGTAGTATAATTTCCGTTTCAAAGTTTGGAATACAAACTCGATCGTCATATCACGTTTTTTCTTCCAGTGTAAAATTTTTACTAACTACTAGTACTTTTGTAATAGGTTAGCACATGAAAGGAAAATTACTATAATTCTTACTGTCTTTGAGTTATAAAGATATGACAAGTCTACAATGAAAGAAACATTCTCGTACCACACCAGTGTGGTTTACTCGAATAATTATGGTCGTTGGATACAAAGGAATGTCTCAAATTGATGTGAATATAATATTATTTCTACATATTTTGTAAGAAATTACAAAATGTAGAATTTTGTAAAAGTATTGAAATGTATGTATTACTGATATAGATATATAATATAGATAGATAATAGTTATTTATATTTACAAAATTTGGATCCAAAGATTGTGATCTTGTGATCACTTAGGCCTTCTTTATAAGTCTGTTTCGTTACTTTCTAGGAACTTTTGACCTTCCTATGATAAGTTACATTTTAAATATGTCATGTTTAAATATTTAAGTATCCACAATTTGTACAATGTCTGGTATATAATACAATGTTATATACCCGTGTGTACGATGTACTTACTTATGACCCATTGTGTAACTCTTTCAGCCATTTTGTCAAGTTGTTGTACTTGAAGAATGTCATACATTTGACACATATACATATTATTTGTACATACCTTGTATAACACAGAATCATTGAATTATTATCACGCAATCCGAGTACACTAAATATATTATAGTCTTCGTTCTCTCTGAACAAAATATGGATAACTCAGCTTGTACTATTTTACTCTCACTTAGACAAAATATGAAAATATTATTGGTGATTGAGCATTTCTCCAGTTATTCCAAGAAAAGAAAAGTACATGTCTCTCTAATATTGATATAAAAAATCGTTTAAGATAAAGTAACAGACTTGCATTTAAAGTTGTGATAAATGTGTAACAAATATGAGATGTCAAATCTTTGTTACTTATTGCTTCAATGCTTTAAATTATTATAATCTTAAATCTCTAATATAAGTCATATGCCCTCATCGTTTTGTTTAACACTCTATCATATCATTATGATTCATATGTCTAAGCTATTAAATCCATGATACTATGGTTGGAAAATATTTCAAGATGTAGATTTCAAGGGCATTTTACAAATTGTACAATTTTGATTTGATGACAGGTTGTCGAAATTACATGATGAACAATGATTGTACACTTCCAACTGAGATTCACTATAATCATGTTCGGCCTGTTCATTTCGAGCCCTGGAACTAGAACTTGCTGGAGTTGTCCATGGGGTAGATTCATCCGAAGACTCTTGAGCCAAATCAATTAGTGGAACTATTGGAACTCCTGTCTTTGTCCCTGTCGTAGTCAAATCCATTGTACTTCCATGGTCGGCAAAGGTTTCCATTGTCACATCAAATGATTCAGATGTTGGGCCACGGCCTTAATACATAAGAAAGAACAACAATATAAGAAAATGTGTAACAGCAAATAAATTAAGAATGTGATGAATTTATACATCCCATACCCGTTGATTTTATAATAGCAGAAGATGAGGAGGAGGTGGATGCTCCATATACATCAAATTCTGAGGGGACTGGCTGGTTGTTAGTATTTTTAGAAGTGGACATTGATGATGATGGTCCAGCAACATTACTAGTTGATGCATTCTTTCTTCGTCGTCGACTCTCCCCAGAAGTTGATGTTGATGCGACTGGGAAAGCTGGAGATGAATTCATTATTCCAAAAGTTGCAGATGACAAAGAACTACCAGATGTTGTTGCCGTGTTACTCAACATATTGTTATTAGGGATTCCATAAAAATTTAAAAGATTATACCTACTGGAGGAATGTCCATTGCTACTAGTATTTGTTCCACTGGTACTCTCAGTACTATTATTATTACTAGAAGCCTGTTGCTGCTGTTGATTGTGTTGTGGATACATTTGAACATTGGAGGCAAAGAATGGATCCAGTGGTTGTAAAAAAGCATTATTTGCATTGAGGGAAGGATTAGTCAAGCCAGGAAAGTACAATGGTCTGGTCGCATCCGTACTGGATGATGACGGCCACAAAACATGATTGTCTGGAATTGGGGTTGGGATTCGTAGAGACCCCGCCATAGCAGAAGAAGTGGATGGTCTAAATTGTGCTGGTCCATTCAAATGTTGAAACTGGGTGGTGGAAGAATTAGAAGTTGTGGTGTTGATATGAGTTGTATTTGGATACGTTGAGTCTGTCATTGTTGTTGATGTTGGAAAAACCAAATAGTTGGACGATTGAATTGTAACTGGCATTGATGTTGGTGGCTGATTACTGACTTGACGAGAAGCGAGAACATTGATTGGACTGGAACGGGATGATGGTATCATTCCTTGCATAAACGTTGCAGACATTGGATAATTGTTTGCAATTGGAGTGAATGTGGTAGGATGACGATACTGTCGTCTTGAATTTTGTCTAGATTCAACTGCTGTACGGATGACATTAACTAATCAAAAAAAAAATTATAATATTAAAAAATGAAATAGAATAGTTACTTCTTTTGATCTCTGATTTAAGTGCCTACTAGAAATACCTGGATGGCTTGATGCTGATGTTCTCACTGGATCTTGTAGTACGGGCGCTGCCCAAGCGGCAAATGAAGAACGATTCTGCCCTGATTCATGTGCCTAGAAACACCCCAACAATTCATTGACAATCAACTCTACACATCACAGTCATTACAGGAAAAATTCTATTCTTAATCTTGTTACCAGTGGATCGTTCAAATTCCGTCCAACTCGAACTGAAGTACCACGTGGCTCGAAAGGATCACGTACAGTTTGAGGAAGATCCATTTCCAGTCCACCGAAACGTACCCCTTCCACAGGATTATGATAGAATGCTTGATTGGCCATCGTACTGTGTCCCATTGTTGAAGATGAAGCTTGAGAAAAGCTAGTATCAAATCAGTTTGGATTATTAAAAAATTAAACACGATTTCGCCAGAGTATCAAAAGTGAATTAAAACATTTAAATTGAGAGAATTATATGTACATTGGAGCATGTCTTGGGTAAGCGGTTGGTCCATGACTAATATTTCCAGCTCGTCTTCCCCCGTAGGTAGTTGGAATTTGTAGTTGAGGAAATGCTGCAGCTTGAAAAAAGTCCATGGCAGCAGCGGATGCTGCCGGCATCCTGTCCGTTCTTTGTCGAGCATGCAGTTCATAATAATTTGTAAGCTCTTCAAACATGGTGTCAATATTTGGGGCAGCAGGTCGGGGTAAAGTCCTACTAAAGTGAACAAAAAACATAATCTTTGTCACAACATGTATTTTCTTCCATAAAATTCTTTTTTAAAATATTTCAGATTTGTTAGGTGTCAATAATTTGTAATAATTTTTTGTGTAAAACTTACGATGTCGGTGAATTCTTTCTACGAGATGGTTTGGAAGCTGGTTCACCCTCAACAGGAGTAGGGACTCTATCTGGATTGTACAGACACTTGGTGACATGATCTGTAAAATTCGCTAGTAGAATTATGTCAGAGCAGCCACGATCTTGTAGTCGACAAGGAACGGAACAGTTGGAAAGAATATTTTCTAAACATCTGTAAAGAATTATTTTCAAAGTTAGTATTATTATTATTATTACACATGCATATATTTAGTATGCTACTCGTTTTCTATTACTGCATTGAGGAGAACTCAAAAAGTAGCTTATCACCTGTTTCTGATAGACAAATACGTTCCTTGACAATATCCACAACGCTTCATGCGTATCTTACATGTTTCACATATACTATGTCCATTCTCACATACAAAAACAGGAATCTTATAAACCTGAAACAAAAGATCATTTTTCATTTATATTTGTACTACTTTTGCTCAACTAAGTAAATTCATTTTGTAGACGACTTACCTCATTGCATATAGGACACTCCAATTGCTCTAGAAGGTCGCCCACCACAAGACAATACACAGAATCATCGCTGGAAAAAAAAAGAAATAATGAAAATTCAAAAATCTCAAGACAACAAGTATCAAATAGTTGAAAATAGCCTTACTCAATGCCCTTTTTCTTCAAATCGTCAGTATCCGTATTGTCTGCAGTACTGGTCGTTGTCGTCGTTTCAGAACTTGGAGGTGCCATAATTGATGAATGAATCTCCGTTGTACATGTATACTGAGAAATTATTCCAGTGATACAAAGTCAAAACTCTAAATGTAATAGATAAATTCAGTCAGCATATTTTTTTCACAACCGTAATGATTTGACATTATTCAATTATTATTTTTACTTTTTGATCCTAAGTTTTACTTACCACGCACAACTTTGTCGTCTTTGACTCGGCTTGTATGGAAAATCAGCCTTCAAAGTATCAACGGACAAATTATCCTACTTGATAAAAAACCTAAAGAAAGCCAAGATTTTTATTTTTATATTCAATTCCTGTAAATATTCTACCGTTGCTCAAAATTTTGACTCAAAATGAACGACGTATTTCAAAGATTTGTTTTCAAATTCCAAGTCAGGTCCAAGTACTTTGTGAATGCTTTACCTGAGATATTCGTACTATATTTCCTTCCAAAAGTATGACCCTCAATAATTTGCCACTCTTGACCTCTCTTAAATCCCCAAAACAGGCACAATGGGTGACCGGAGTCAGTCTCAAACTCTCGAGCGAAAAAATTTCCGACAGCTTTGAAGCAAAGCGCTAAGGCAGTGCGATGTCTGTATGTACCACAATGTATTTATATGCAAGCCACAGGTTGGTATGTAAAAAACAATTCTCAATCTCATTCTCATTCATCTTTTTATTTAATAAAATGTAGTTGGCAGAAAAAAATACGCATTTATTGCTCCTTCGTACTCTAAGTAAAATTTTCCAAAATTTTTAATAGTTTGCTCTCGTTCAAATTTCTCCCTGTAAAGATCATAACATTAAATTCCTTGCAACTCCCCTTTACTTTTCGTAACTTTTGTTGATAAACAAAGAATAATGTATACATACCTATGAGTATAAGGCGACTTGTTCTATTTGGATTTTCATTCATTTCCTCATCGGACAAAGCAACTCGATTTAATTCATAAGTATCATTTACTCCTTGTACCATCAAGGCCGACTGTTTAAACTTTTCATCTGTATTATTTTCCTCATCAAATACTAGACCCTATAGAAAAGAAATCAACAGTTACAGTGTACTCATGTATATACAAAAAAGTACACGCTAAATTTTAGAGACTATCCTAACCTTAAATCTCCACAGTTGCGACTCGTCATCAGACTGTTCCCACAAAATTTGTCCCAAAAAGTTCTCCAACGATGATCGGACCTAAAAGTAAAGTTGATTAGTTAAACATAAATTGAGGAGAGGTAATAAAATAATAATTTTTACCATGGGTGTGGGCAATTGTAATGTGATGGTTCCTACAAGTTGATCCATGTGACTAGATTTAAACTGAGTATTTAGTAGCTTTGTATCCTCACTGATTTGTGATAATCTGTCAATCAAATACGTGTCTCAATGAATATTTGCCTAAAAGAACAATTGATATTTCTACTGTACTTGAATACAATACCTATTGTATTTTATTCCGTCGTATGCTCGCAGATCCAAAATTCTATCCAGGTCAACACTGAAAAATATACAAAATTTTTTTTTATAAAAGGGTCTAAAAGAAACAAAAATTCAACATATTTTATACATTTATTTTTTGGAATTACTTGCAAAATGTTGTCGGATGAATATCCGCACTTTTGTTAATGTCGCGTATACAAGAAATCACAGTGTCAAGTTGATTTTTGTCAACCAAGTCCGTTTTATTGAGAACTGTAAAATCTGCTAACGCAACTTGCCTAAAAATACAACACGTTGAAATGTAATAATGTACACTACACTCAAATATTTTGTATCACATTTTTTCATTACCTTACAGCAGCGCTGAAATACCCTGTCTCTGGCTTTTCTTGCAATTTCTAAAAGTTTGAAGAATTGTTGACAATGAAAAATGTCAGATCATGTAAACAAGATACAAAATGATTCAAAATGAGAGTGGTTCAAAATGAACGAACCTCTAGTCCGTACTTGGCGTCAATCACAGTCACGATTCCATCTAAATAAATATCACTACCCAATTCTTGGTCTAACCAAAATATTGATGCTATTGGACCTAAAAATCACAGTAACATATTATTACACATTTGCATCTTTGTGTTGTTCTATAACGTTAGAAAAACATGTTCATATATTTTTGTAAGATTTTACATACCCGGATCTGCTAGACCGGTTGTCTCTACCAAAATATAATCAAATTTCCCCTTCTTCTCCATAAGGTTTTCAATTGCCTTCACCCCATTGTCTCTAATAAACATTCAGTCAATATAGACATTCACAATTAAAAATGTCAGCACTATTAGTCAATAATAATAGTTTACTAAGTAAACTTTACTTACTTGACGGAACAGCATAAACATCCATTTCGCAATTCTAACCACTCTTCGTATAATTGACCTTCACTTCCTACAGCAAGACTTTTCTCCATTGCTGTGTCTGTAGTGAACACAATACACTTTCGTTTACAAGATTCAATTTTTTATTCCTTAACTAACATTTGGAATGTTTTTCTTACCATTGGAGAATTCATTCAAAATCACAGCAATTTTCTTCACTGTTTGCTCGTGAAGAATATAATTGAGCAATGTAGTCTTCCCAGCTTTAAGTAAAGACAAAACACAATCATAATGTAGTTATCCATTCTCAAGCAAAGATTAGAGTTGAACTTTGCTTACCTCCTAAATACCCAGTCAAAATAGTCACCGGCACTTTTTTATTTTTTAACACCTCATCATTATCGTCCTCTTTTTGCTTTCCACTAAACTCGTCAACCTGGACCAACATGGGGATATCATCATCGTCGTCCATCCCTTCCTGCAAGTTAATTGGAAGCACCGTTTTTCTCTGAAATTTTTTCGTCTTTTTCAGAAAATATTTGAAAAAATTTTGTTGTGCCAAAACGCAAGGATGACATAAACAGTAAAATTTATGCTTCGTCGTGGTGAATTTCCCTTTTAATCCGAATTTTGTCGATTATTAATTACATGAGATGACAATGAATTCCGTTGATCCATCTAGAATTGCATCATGTCATGTTCACCTGTGAGCTATTTTGAAAAGATCCAAAATTACTTTTCTCTGAAGATAATCTTAGTCCACCCCCCAAGTGAAAGTGAAAGTAGTGAAAGTAGAAAACTGATTTTCGTTCAACAGCATTTTTTATTTTCGTTAATATTGTTCTCTATTACATTAACAATGGTGCTTACGGATAAGCACTTTATCATAACTAACTAAGAATTATATTTTTATGGTGTATATTATAATAATATATCTCTCTCGTTTTTTGGGCTAGCTCGTAGTATCGTATTTTATATCATATCAGATAAATCAGTCCAATAGATTCTCCATGATTTGGATACGGTAACATCAGAGTTAAGTAAGTACATACTTGACACGCTAATTTCATTTGTATTTTAAATTATTTTACATAATGTAGTATGTAATTATATCATAGGTATAATAATATAAATTGGCACATAAATCACACGTGAAAATTGCAAATCAAAAGAAATAATAGTGACTAAGTAACATAATATACTTATGGCCACAAATGTAATAATATATAAGTGATGGATTATTCACAACTGAGTAAATGATTAGTTTGAAACGACTAAACAACAACAAAAGGTTAAATCAAACAAAAAAAAGGACAACAACTTGAAAAATCTATAATCAAAAATTAATTCAATATCTTGCATTTGAAAACAAAAATCATTATTACATGACGTATGACTCGCAGTCGCAGGGATGCATTAATACGATGACTATTTTTTTTGTAACTTATTATATTATAGATTTAGTCCTAAGTTTCACTAAAGAATATCAAACAATTTGTTTGAAACAAAAACAAGATCATTCATTTCCTATCGAGGCATAACTTTAGGGAGCAAGAAGGCACTCATAGCGATGACCAAAACCAGCACACTTAAAGTGAGTCCATAACCGAGCGAACTTGAATATTTGTTATTTTTGCTACTGGTATTGTTAGTGGCATTATTCTTACTACTCTTCGTCCCATTCACCATCGGCTTCGTATTGTTAGTTGTTGAGTGGTTACGTTTTTGTTTTTTTGATTTTTTTGATCCTGCAAAAGAAGAGGTGAGGACACGATGGATTAAATTAAGGATAAAAATCGTATAAACCAATTAACTTGTGAACAACGTGACAGAAGGGACATTAGTATTATTTAGACATGACAAGCAGATTGAGTGACAGAGAAAGGGATCACCAACGAATTTTTTGAATGATTTTCAGTGACCACATTGAAGACCAACACAGGATTAGGGTGGTTGTAGCGTAGCCATTTTTTTGGTTAACAAAGCATGCAAAAAACACAGAAAAGGAAAAAACACACAAGTTTATATGTATATAAGAATAATAGAATTATTGTCATCCTTAAGTTTAAAAAGCTCAATAAACTACTGTCTCACTAGAAGTGTTTGTTAATAATGTACAACATGGAGTATGAGAATAATGTCATGGATTGTCATGTTAATTTCTGACCCAAATATCTTGTTCCTCTAAACAACACACACGCACACACACATAATGTATAGAGTATAGACTATGTATATGTATAAAGTGTACACGGGTTTACACTGGGTGAATAGAAGTAAATAATGACGGACAGAAAGTTTTTTCACAACACAAGGAAAGTTTTGTTTTTTTACTTTTTACCTTTTCCTTTTCCCCTTGGAGGAGCCTTTGGTTGACTTTGTTGTTGTGATTGTTGAGAAGGCACTTGAGAAGCTGCGGCCGCTGCTGCAGCTGCTCTCTGCTTTTCTTCTTCAAGCTTTTGTTCTGCAACTATTTTTTGTTCAGCCAGTTTCTTTTCAATTGCTTGACGTTCAATTGCTAAACGCTCTTCTTCAAGGTCCTCTGCAGATTTCCCTGGAGGTTCTGCAACCGGAGGGACTGGAGTTGGCTTAGGTTTTTCCACTGCTGGACTTTGTTTAGGGGGTGAAGGTGATTTCTTCTTAGACTGGACGGCTGGAGTTGGTTTCGTTTCTGCGGGAGGAGGTGGAGGGGATTTTTGTTTAACTTCTACAACTGGTTTAATTTCTGCGGGAGGAGGTGATTTTTGCTTAGACTCTGTCACTGGAGTTGGTTTAGATTCTGTGGGAGGAGGTGATTTTTGTTTGACCTCTACGACTGGAGTAGGTTTCGTTTCTGCGGGAGGAGGAGGCGATTTTTGTTTGACATCTACAGCTGGTTTGGTTTCTACGGGAGGAGGCGATTTTTGTTTGACCTCTACAACTGGTTTGGTTTCTACGGGAGGAGGCGATTTTTGTTTGACCTCTACAACTGGTTTGGTTTCTACGGGAG
>WJFB01004081.1:0-11055 GCA_009870185.1 Pygmarrhopalites habei | reverse complement strand
GATGGAAAGGTAATCAATGATTACTAAGCATACACCATGCTAAAGAATATTGTGTACAAATCTTATCGTTTAAGGAAGTTCAACTCTTCCAAGATATTAATTCGAGGACATATGTGGACCAGTTTGAGTACACCATTAACATAGCATACAGAACAGATGATAAGTAAACAAAGACTAAAATTTTTCTGAAGGACTTTCACTCTGAGAAGAAATGGAGTTGTGCTGCGATCCTTGATCCTTAGAAGCTTGAATTGGAAATGCGGGACGGAGCAAAGGAAAATAAAAGAAACTTTTTTCTATTTTGTCGGGGATCAATCTCAATTAGATTGACGTCTGTAAGTATTTCAATACCTGCATAATGTGAACGGTAAGACCATTTACACGGCACATATCAACATTATTTTTATAAATACTTGATGTATCTTTTTGCCAGCAAGTTTGTGAGCAAAAAATGTATTCTAAGTTTTTGTTTCTATTTTATACTCAGAATTTTCTGTCATCAGATCTTACTTAATTGTTCCTTTGAATGATAAGGTAAAGTCATAATTATATTACATTACAAAGTGTATTATTTCTTTTAAGTTAACTAAATTGTTACAAAGAATGTCACACACACATTGTGTGTGTGTGTGTGTGTGTTTTCGCACAGGTATTTTTCTTAATCTTAGTTACATTTCATCAACTATAATAATTTTAACTTGGATTATTTACTTGATTGTTTTCCTACTTTGTGACTTTAGTTCTTTCGGAAGCTGGACGAAAGCTGACTGTATATTGTAGACACACAGTTTCTTACTGCACTTGAGAAGGAAGAACGGTAATTTACCTATTTTAAAAAACAATTTACAATTTGATTTCTTTTGTATAATACAAATTGTATTGCTTTCCTGAATAATTGTGAGATCGTCACATTTCTACAATGTTTATACGCCTTTGTACACGAGATTCTCAATTTAATTCATTATTATTGATATTTGTACTTTTTAAAAAAGCAACATTGTGTGTGTGTTCCAAACATTGAATATTATTCAATTCATTAAATGAATTTTGTTCTTGGAATCCCACTAGGTATCAGAATGCAGTCCTGTGGGAATTGTTCGACCCTACTCCCATCATCACACAACAACAAAAATATCAACATAAATAATGATGCTCTTTCGTCAATATACAAGTTAAATTATTTGACTTACATTGACCGTGGATTTCCAACAACAGAAGTAGAATATTCTGCTATTCAACTCTGTGAAAAATGTACATTCGTTCTGAAAATCTTGAAAACATCCTATGATGAATTTAACCTTCTTCGTCACATTGACTCTATTCTTTCCCAACGAATAAGCCGTCTGGACAACTTTATTCAGTCTTTGGAGAAGCCATCATCACCAGATGAAAATCCTACACTCACATTTCCTGCTTCGGAGGAGGAACATGAAGAAGAATACTACGATTATGATGATGAAGCAGAATTTTTAATAAAAGAAGAACCTTGTCAAGATGGTTGTGAAGATTTTCATTCAAGTCCTACAACAACAACAACAGCAGAAGCAGAGGCAATATTAAATACTAGAGACTCATCCTCTGTCACTCATCCAGGACCATGGGTCAGGATCACTAGGCTGTCCAATGTGGAATTAAATAAAGCCACTACAAGAAACATTTCTCCTCCTCCACCTCCTCCTCCTGAAAGACTGATAAAAAGACAAAGAAGAAAGTGTCTGGACCCTTCAATAGGATTTTGGGATGACTATTTAACCCCACTTGAAGGTTCTGGCTCTAAATGTAGAAAATGTGAGAAACAATTTAAAACCAAGCGAGGTGGTCGTTATCATGTCAGACGTAATCACATTGGAGATCAAGAAGGTACTACTCAAAGTGAAAATAACACTGAGGAAAGTCAAGATCAAAATCCTGTTGAAAAAGTAGAGAAGAAAAAGAAGATAAAGGCCTTGGATCCTAGAATTGGTTATTGGGATGACCATTTGTCACATTTAGCAGAGAGTAATAGATTGGAGTGTAAAAAGTGTGGACGACAATTCAAGGGTAAATCTGGTGGTCGTTATCATGTCAAACAAAATCACATTGGCGGTCAAGAAGGTACTGCTCAAAGTGAAAATAACAGTGGGGAAAATCAAAATCAAAATCCTGTTGAAGAAGTAAAGAAGAAAAAGAACAGAAAGTACTTGGACCCTACAAGTCGCTATTCAGACTATTTGACACGTTTAGCAGAGAGTAATGGGTGGGAGTGTAAAATGTGTGGACGACAATTTAAGAGTATGTCTGGTGGTCAGGGTCATGTCCGTATGCATCATTTAAGTGGAGGTCAACCAGAAAGGCGTTTCAAATGTACTCATCCAAATTGTTCCCGTAGTTTCGCTACGCCCTTTGCTTTGAAATGCCACACAATGGTTCATACTGGAGAAAAATCAATTTGTCCACACTGTGGGAAACTCCTGGGATCACCAATCTCTTTGTTCGTTCATATCAAAGTGATGCATCAAGGCCATAAGAATGTATTATGTCCACAATGCGGTAAAAAATTTGCGTCAGAGTCACATCTCAGGAATCACGCCAAGGTTCATGGAGATGAGAGAAAGTACGTTTGTCCCGTTTGTCAAAAAAGTTTCAAACAATTTAATGGACTCTGGAACCATGAGAAACGTCACAAGGAAAGAACGGTGCTTTGCAACTTATGTCCTACTAAATTTTTTGATAATCACGGTCTCTACCAACATTTGCGACAAGTTCATTCTGAGCTTCGAAAAGTGTAATTGTTGAAATGTTGGAGTTATTCCTAAAAATACAAGTTTTATATCTACGCATTTTTATAAATGTGCCTTATTGTCTAAGACAAATTGCCTTCTATTGTATATGAGTCACTCAAATTGAGTGCAGTATTATTTTTTTTAAATTGAAGAATGTAATAAACTTTTGATAATAATCAACCTGCAATGATTTTAAATTGAGAATATAATTTATTCCTCATCCAAAAGTTTACCAACATTTAATTCATCACAGCTAGTAGTATTGTATTATGAATAAATAGGTACTTAAATGTAATGTAGTATATTATTAATGTGAATCAAATTAAGAATGTTAATACCTTCACCTCCTGACATGACATGAAAATTTCATAAGAATTTATCACTATGACGGAACGAGAAACTTCTTTGCACACGCCAAAATACTTTCGTATTGATTTCCATTTTTTGTCTTCAACCATTCTTCTCCTTTTGTTGCTGTTGTCTCCCAAAAGAATTTCTTGCTACCCAACATTGCTATGAAAAATGTCAAAACTAATGCGGTAGCCCAGGATTCATCTGACCAACTTTTGTCACTTTTTCCTTCTAAAAACAATAATAATATTGAAATTATACTTTAATTTTTGCAGGGTTAACAATAAAAAAATAAAAATCACACACACACACTCACCTTTGATTTTAATTAAAGACAAGTCCATTGCACTCGCCAAGGATTCATTCAAGGGAAATGATCCATCCTGTGATTGGAGTCGAACAATCTTATTCAATTGGTCCATCTCTTTGGATCCAGAGGAGCCAAAACTGAATGATTGCTGACCATCTGTTCAAAATGCAAAATTAATCATAACTANATGATTGCTGACCATCTGTTCAAAATGCAAAATTAATCATAACTAATTACAATAAAAATGTGAGTTAATGTTACTAAGTATACTTAAATTAATGTCCGGATTCAATAATCTTGTTCTTTTTCTCCACATCCGATTCACAAATCCAATTTGAAAGACTCCAAACGAATTTTCACTTTTAGTATTTTGTACTGATTTTTAAATGGAACAAAATTAATTTAGCGGAGGGATCCTAAAATTAGCAACCTATTTCTGAAACGAGAAAAAATCTAGGTGTCGCCGTTTTCGAAATACAAAATTTTGAAATTTTGTCTTTTCCACTTTGAAATGCTTGGCAAAATAAATAGGAGCTTCAAATAAATATTCTGCTTATCTCAAACATTTTTATAAATTGGTCTAAACATATAAAAAAATTCAAAATATTTTTTTTTCAAAATGTTGGGACGTTTTGGCCAGCTTTTTAACTCCGGGTCCCACAGAGTTCCCGAGCTGAAATTTTGCCACAATGTGTAATAAATTATTAGAAAGTATATTTCAAAATTTTAGGCCAGGCATTCTGTGGGACCCGGACTTATGAATTATTTTCTGAATTTATTTTCGAAAAATTCATTGAAATTCATGCATAGAAATGTCCACTATGTATCTCTGTGTAAAAACTACTGAGTTAATTTGAACTGTGTTCTCGGATGACACACTTTTTATTGTGTTTGCTAGGAACCTAATTTTTTTCTGAACAGGGTCCATAGCACAGTTTTCCTTTATCATTTTCCATTTGACCTGTGAAATTGGATTTACATTTCAATTTCAAAGGTCAATCAGCTGTTTGTTATTGTTTTTGCATGGGCCGCTGCTCTCGTATTTCTGATACCTCCTTGGTAATCCTTGGAGCTGAAAATACAACAAAATTCTCGTAATTTTAGGAATTTTTTATGAGAGAACGGTGACAGCTAGAGAGTTCAACTTTTCAGAATAGGATGCTAGGGTACCATAGTCCACATTAAAAATAAAATTGGCAAATTGTAAATTTTAATGCGATTTAAGCCTTTAAATTCATTTGGAGTTTTTCATTTGTTGTTGTTGTGAATTTCCGTGACGAAGGACTCTTTTACGAAAACCATTGCCTGACCTAAATTCACTGTAGAAAAGTATAAATAAAATTGAGGGAACCTTCAAAAGTTGAACCCAAATTCAGAACTGGAAATTTATATTCTGATGAAGGAGCCTGAGACCCAAAGGTTGGTGCTGAAGAAACTGTTGAAGCACTTGAGGACCCAAATGTCGGTGCCGACGGTGTTGAAGAAGACCCAAAAGAGAAAGAGGCAGAGGAACTGGAAACGCCAGGAGGGATACTTTTGGAAACCGTTGTTGGAGGAGCTGTTCCAAATGAACTTCCGAAAGTGCCCGCAGAGAAATTTGTGGAAGGAAGAGAGGCAGGGGCAGACAATCCGAAAAGACTAGTGCTCGGAGCAGAGCTGGACTGTCCAAAAAGACTGAATTTCGGAGTCGAGCTGGGTTGACCAAAAGTAAAGGAAGTAGGCGGTGTTGGAGTTGACAAAGATGTCCCACCGAATAAAGTCTGTGGTTCTCTGGTAATTGACGAAGCTCCAAAAGTAAATCCTGTAACAATGCACAATAAATGATTTCAATAGTTATTAATAGTTTGAGTTGAAAATTTTCTAAAAAAAGGTATTAGGTATTACCAGTGCTGCTGGGAGTTGGCCATGTCCGCGGATAATATGGGTAATTTACTCGTTGTCGGCTTGTCCACGTTTGCCTTTCAGGTATTTGGGCTTGCATAGTCCTCCGCGGTAAAGACTGATTTAATTTGGGATCATCAGACTTGTTGATGTCATCGAGGGCAAGAATGGCAGTATGTTTGGACAAAATTCCTGTATGAATGAACAAAGCTTTAATCATCTTGTCTCTACCGTATTATTTTACATGATTTAAATTGTATTGTTGTTGTTGTCAAACCTTCAGCTTGGGCAATTTTTGAAATTTTAGTTTTCAATACAAGTTGCTCTCGAAAATTTGGCCAAGGTTCAAATCTCATTGCTGATAATTTTTGTTCCATCTCCTTGATGAGCTTAATGGCAGCCATTTTATGAAGAATCTCAAGTTTTGATGCTAAAGGGCCCATGTCACTCTCCTCACTTTCCTGCAAGAAAAATAATCCAAAGTTGTTTTTAAAAAAATAATTATTGTCATTGCACTAACATTTTAAAATAGTTAAATGTTTCACCTCAATTTCAACCGATAAAGTTTCGGTTGGAAATTGTGCTTTGATTGTGAGTCCAATTGGAATATCCTTGACCTCTGCCTCATCAATTTTAGGCTCTGGTTCGGGACAAATTCCATAAACTAATAGTTGAGAACCATCAAATAGTGATGGGACATTCTGTTGAGCTTGTTTTCGAATTTTCTTTGGTTTCTCATATTCTGTTCCTTCATTCTTCTCTGAACTATCATCCTTTGTAACTGGTTTCCCATATCCTAACAATGTTTTTCTCTTTTCTACTACTACTTCCGGTTTCTTGACCTCTTCGACCTCCTTCTCTCCTGTCGACAAGGATGATGATAACAACTTGTCCCCATTTGTCAGTCGCCACAATAGCTTGACATCTACAACAAAATATAAGTTTGATTTTGAATACAATGAACGTAACAATGTTTACTACAAATGAAAATAATAATTAATTCTTTTTACCTGTTACAGGAGGCTGAAGAGAATCTCTCAATTGTTGCAAAACTTTGTCTTCATAATTTTCCTCACTATTTATAAAAGAACTGGTTCCATGAGCAGCCTGAGCTAGCCCTTCAATAAAATGTTGTGAGACATTTTGACCAATTCCAATAGTAAAAATCCTAATATTTTGAAAACTAGCACTGGCCTCCTTAGCCAGGATGAATCCCATGATCTCGTCCGTGTCTGTGACGTGTCCATCGGTGATGAAAAATATTTGACGAGAGTGACCTGGGATGGGTGTCATGTTGTACAATTCTTTTAATACTGGTAAAATTTCTGTTCCTCCCATGTCCGCAGCAGCGTCTACCACACACATAATATAAAAGTTTTGTTAATTTGAATGGATATGGAATGAACTCAAAAAATTAATTTCGCATTGACAAAAAAGTTGACTTACTTTCTGCATAATTAAGGGCTATTTGGAAATTAAATACGTCACACTTGTGACTCCTTGTAAATTGCATATGATGTGTAGTACCAAAGCCCACAATGTTGAAATACACAGACTCTGGCATGCATCTGAGGAGTAGCTGTAGAACAATATGAAACTTGTATTTTTAAAAAGTTGGATATGTACAGTCCAAGAATACAATTCAAATTAATTTCTTACAGTTAACACGTTCTTGGCAAGTGGCATCCCCTGAGACATTGAGCCAGACCGATCCAGAACAAATATTAGTTCAGTCTTTTGTTCATCTAATTTAAAATTTGGAATTAATTGTCCCATCACAGCTAATGATTTCGTTGAGGAGAGTCTCTGAAAAATAATTAAACAACACAATTAGTACGAAATTCTTTATACAGTCCACACACATTTAATTAGAGTAAGTAAACTTTAATTACTTCAGTGTAGAGACGGGGCTTGTGTTTGGTGTCTTTTGGCACAAACAGCAAAGTGAAATCTCTGTCCATTTCCCTAATTTTGTACGAAGGTAATTCGACGAGACCATGAGACCACAAATTTCTATCAGGTATCCGACCATTTGAGACCACAGTGACAGGGTAGTCGGCCGTACAAAAGATTGATTCAATGTCTCCTGGCATGTATACATCCACTTTGATGGACAGAGGTACTTTAAATGGACTATGGAATTACATTTTTAAAAAAAAGTCTTTTAAAAACAAAAATAAGCACACACATATTTTGTGTACTAGAGTGAAATTATTTACATTTTTTAAAAATGTATTTCAACAAACTTACATGTTAATCCAGTCCAAGTAAGCCTTGTTGGCCATATCATGTGACCTTGGATCTCTGAGTCTTGCTGGAGAATATCTTGGAGCTACTGTCGTAGGTAAGGTAAATCTGAGTACATTGGAATCCTTCACATTTGATATCTCTGTGACGTACCGAATGACAATTTTTACTTGGTCTCCCGGCTTCAGAAAACCAATAGAAATCTACAAGAATTTTTTAAAATACAAATATATCGAAACTACGTAAGAATACTTTTAATATAAAATACTCGACTAGAAAAATGAGCGTATGTACCTTGAAAATGTCACTCTGTTCCATTTCTCCAAGAAGTGCTGTATTTTCGTTAAATATTGCATTTTCATAAATCCTTTTAGCCTCGACTAGACTCTCTTTTATTGTTCCCTGAAAATGTAAAAAAAATTTTAAAAAAGTATACTTTTAAAAATATGAGCTTACACACACACACACCGCGTGCGACACACGCACACACAAAGACAGTTTTACCTGGATTTTTTTGCCCTCGATCTCTGCTAAAAACTCAACTATTGCTCCGTTTGCATCCAGAGGAAAATAGTAAATGGCCTCAATCGGATGGAGTTCCTTATTAATGAATATTTGTGTAACTTCGACATTGGCCAGGACGTGGAACACCTGAACATTTACATTGACTGACTGAATTGGAACAGGAGCAGGCAGGGTGGTCCACTCATTTAGACGGACTAGTCGGAAAAGACCACTCTGGACAGGTGGACAGTCTCCAAAATAATTGAAGAATGTCATGTTTCGAAACACTGTTTTTGTCAAAGTTTTAGCAGACTAGAGTTAAAATACAAAACTCTGAAATGTTTTCTAAACTTTTAAAAAGTATCACAGTCTGTTTTTCCTCACATTCTGCTCCCTGACTAATAGCACACGTTAAAGGCACCCACGAGTTCTAGACAAGTAAATTGTGTTCACACAAGAAAACACCTAATTGATATCAAAAGAAAATTAAATTAAATACGACACTAAGGAAAATATTTTTTCCGAGGAAAATATTTTTGAATGTCTGTTGCCGGGCAAGGACGTCTGCGTTTACGATAAATTGCTTCCTTGGAAAAATTGATCAAGCAAAAATTTTAAAAAACCAAAATAGATAAATTATCCATCTCATTTTCACTGTTTAGTGTTTACTTTAAGTCATATCTCACTCATCTACTTCACAGTGCTCTCCAACATAAAGTGAGAATATGAACTACACCGCACAATCAACAAACTTATTTTTCAAAGTGACAAAGTGACAACGAACACATTGCATGACCTTCAATTGCTTTTGGTCCACATTCACCCTGGAGTCCGTGGACAAAAAAATCAATAGTGTATACACACAGTGACATAATTGCGCTATAATTGTGCATTGCTTTGAGTCCAACAAAATTCTCAATTGAATTTAATCATTTTGAGCATCCTGTAATCCTGTACGTCCTTCGCATTTAAACTAGTTTTCTACGAAATACAATTATGTTCATTTGTATACAGTATACATACACACATTTCAACCATGTACTCCATAAACCTAATTAAATCCAATTTACATGCAATCGAAACCTTGAAAATGATGAGCCTTTATCGATGAGTTTGTCCATTCCAGTTCCAAACTTTCCATTTCATTTTAATCTCCTTCGGAAGCAACAACTTGTCATTCCAGACCATTTTTATACACAAGCACACTATCCTAAAAAATTAAATTAATAATATTATCATCATGACACACATCGTCACAAAAGAATTTCTGGAAGAAGCTATATCAGAAAAAATTGAAAGTTTTGAAGTGAACTCTGGTTCAAATGTTGGAGATGGTTACACTAGTGTTCTCTACACAATTGATGTGGTTCTAAAAAATAGTTTGGAAAAACGTCATCTTCTTTTAAAATCTTATCCAACTCATCCAGTCCGCCAGGAAATGTTATCTAAAATGAATTTATTTGAAAAAGAACTACGAATCTACGATACTCTTATCCCTGAACTCACTTCCTTCCAAAAAGAATGGGTTCCAAGTGGGCAAGAGATTTCGTTACCTTTCCCACAATTCTATTTTGGTCGAGCTGTAGACTACACTAAAATGGGTGAAAATCCTTTAACCATATTTTGCATACATTCCTTCGTAATTATGAATCATAATGTTAAATTGCCATGATAATCTATTTTGTTGCGATCCAGATTCAATGTTATGCGATGACCCTTTGAAAAATTGTATAATGATGGAAGACCTTCGAAAAACCCGGGGTTTTCATCTAGCTGACCGTTTCAAAGGTTTTGATTTTGCCCATGCTCAACTTGTCATCGTGGCACAAGCTAAATTTCATGCTGTCAGTTGGGTATACAAATCCAAATTGAATTTATCCACCCTTTGTACCCTCATCCCTTCAATGGCTCGTGGTTGGGTTGACGAAGTGGATAGCGGGTGGTTTGATGCCATGTTCTCTCATTCTACATTTGAAGATGCTATCCAGAAAGAAGTGAAGGATGAGAATGAAAAGACAATTTTACTAGAGTCCCTTGCCAAAGCAAAGTCAATCGCCAGTGACATTTTCCATTTGTATATGGGGGTAGGGGACAAACCAGGAATGGTGACTGCTCCTTTCAACAAAGATAATTGCCTCCGAATCCCGGGTCAGGTAAAGGAAGATGAAGGTGAGTTCTTAATGTTCTCGATACAAACTTGTTTTTCAAAAACTAAGACATAATGTCAGACATTAATTAAATTCACGCGCATTTTTTTCTAAAAAAAAAATATGAAGAATGGTGGGGAGTGGCTCTACACGTGGACAGTCGACTGGACAATATGATGTTCCGTTACGATGACCAAGGAAATCCACTGGAAGTAGTCCTACTCGATCTTCAAACAATTAAAGAGGGTGACCCAACGAGTGACATTTGTAACTCAATGTTCACGAGTACAAATCCTGCTCCATGGATCCAACATTCTGATCAACTTCTTTCCATCTACGAAGAAAAATTCTTGGATATTTGTACAAGATTTGCTGTAGCTCCACCGAAAGGTTTCAATTTGACTGAATTGAAAAGAAGATTTCATAGAGGTCAAGCATACGGATTTGCATTGACTCTCATGTGTTTCCCAATCCTTTTGAGTGATCCTCAGAATGCGGTTGACCTTGAAAAGGTTGACAAGGATATAAAGGGAGATGAAGTATTCGAACATATTGCAAGTATGTCGAAAGGAGTGACAGAAAATACTAAATTCAACAAATTGGTTGTGGAAGTGATGAGAAAACTTTATGAAAGAGGCATTATATGAAATAAAGTTCTCATAATTTGGTAACTTCGAAATTTACTAAATGACAAAACTTCTTTTTGCAAACTATAAAATTTTCTTATAAGGTTCAAAAATTAAAAATGCATCTTTCTTCGTGAAGAATGTACGTGAAACAAATTTTCTTTCTATTATTGCTAATATTTGATCAAACAAAGGAATGCAAAAACAAATATACACACACACACACA